>CAUYON010002165.1:0-19935 GCA_963573935.1 Arctocebus calabarensis
GCTGAATTACATTTATAGATATACTTACATTGAACCAGCCTGGAGATCTTGGGATAAAGCTCACTTGGTTACAGTGTATAATTTGTTTGATGTGTTGCTGTATTCTTTTTGCTAGGATGTTGTGAAATATTTTTGCATCAATATTCATTAGTGATATTGGTCTATAATTTTCTTTTCTTGTTGAGTCTTTCCCTGGTTTAGGGATCAAGGTGATGTTTGCTTCATAGAATGTATTGGGTAGTATTCCTACTTTTTCTATATTTTGGAAGAAGTTTAGTAATATAGGTACTAGTTCCTCTTTAAAGGTTTGGTAGAATCCTGACGTGAAGCCATCTGGTCACGGGCTTTTCTTTTTAGGGAGATTTTGTATAGTTGATGCTATTTCAGAACTTGATATAGGCCTGTTCAACATTTCCACTTGGTTCTGGCTAAGTCTTGGTAGGTGGCATGCTTCCAAGTATTGGTGAATTTCCTTCAGATTTTCATATTTCTGAGAGTACAGTTTCATGTAGTATTCATTGAGGATTTTTTGGATTTCTGAGGGGTCTGTTGTTATTTTGTCTTTACCATTTCTGATTGAAGAAATTAGAGATTTTACTCTTTTTTTCCTGGCTAAGTAGGCCAAAGGTTTATCTATCTTATTGACCTTTTCAATAAACCAACTTTTTGATTTATTGATCTGTTCCATAATTTGTTTGTTTTCAATTTCGTTTAATTCTGCTCTAATTTTGGTTATTTCTTTTCTTCTGCTGGGTTTAGGGTTGGAAAGTTCTTCCTTCTCCAGTTGCTTGAGATGTCCTATTAAATTGTTAACTTCCTCCCTTTCTGTTTTATTGAGGAAGGCTTGCCGTGCTATATATATCCCTCTTAGGACTGCCTTTGCAGTATCCCAGAGGTTCTGATAATTCCTGTCTTCATTGTCATTTTGTTCCAAAAATTTGGTAATTTTCTTCTTAATCTCGTCTATGACCCATCTATCCTTCAGCGTAAGGTTATTTAGCTTCCATGTTTTTGTATGAGTTTGCAGATTCCTGTTATTGTTGAGTTCAACTTTTATTCCATGGTGGTCCAAGAAGATGCAAGGAATAATTTCTGTTCTTTTAAATTTGCTGAGGTTAGACTTGTGACCTAAGATGTGATCAATTTTGGGGTATGTTCCATGGGCTGATGAGAAGAATTTGTATTCAATTTTATTAGGATGAAATGTTCTGTAGATGTCTGTTAAATCCAGATGTTGAATGGTTAAGTTTAAATCTAAAATGTCTTTTACTTAGCTTCTTCTTAGAGGATGTATCCAACACTGCTAAAGGAGTATTAAAATCTCCAACCTATGGAATTGAAGGAAATCAAATTACCAATGTCTATTAGAGTTTTTCTTATGAATCTTAGAGGATTTAATATATCTTAGAGGAACTATCCAACACTGCTAAAGGAGTATTATAATCTCCTCCTATGGAGCAGGAGGAAGTCAAGTTACTCATGTCTATTAGAGTTTTTCTTATAAATTGAGGTGCATTCTGCTTGGGTGCATAAATATTAATAATTGAAATCTCATTATATTGAGTATTACCTTTAACAAATATGAAATGTCCATCGTTATCCTTCCTTACTTTGGTTGGTTTAAAACCTATTGTATCTGCAAATAAGATTGCAACACCTGCTTTTTTCTGTTTTCCTTTCTCCTGGAATATAGATGACCATCCCTTCACCTTGAGCCTAAATTTTTCTTTTAATTTTTCTTGTATACAACAGATATCTGGCCTGAGTTTTTGTATTCAGTCAGCCAATCTATGCCTCTTTAAAGGGCAGTTTAAACCATTCACATTAATTGAAACCAAGGATAAATCTTGAGAATATCTAGTGGACATTTTTAATCCTTTTGTTGCTGTGTGATTTGGACTTTGATAAAAAGTTTCAGGATGAGTTTGCTTTTGCGTTGGGGGATTACGCTCGTTGTTATGGAGATAGGCCTGAAATTATCCTGGAGAGCTGGTTTAGTTATGGCAAATTTCTTCAACACGTGGATGTCATTAAAGTATTTAATTTCTCCATCTTAAATGAAGCTCAGTTTAGCTGGATACAAGATCCTGGGTTGAAAGTTATTTTGTTTTAGGAGATTAAAAGCTGATGACCATTCTCTTATCACTTGAAAAGTTTGATCAGAGAGATCTGCAGTTATTCTAATATTCTTACCCTTGTAGGTTACCAATTTGTTGCATCTGGTTGCTTTCAAAATTTTCTCCCTCATATTTACTTTAGTGAACTTAATTATGATGTGCCTAGGGGATGTCTTATTCGGGTTAAGTCATGCTGGGGTTCTGAAAAGGTCTGCTACCTGAATTTCAGAATCTCATGGCATGTCTGGCAAGTTCTCTTTCATAATCTCATGAATAAGGGTTTCTGTGTCTTGTGAAGCTGCTCCATTGCTTTTGGGGATCCCTATGAGGCAAATATTGGTTTTCTTCAATTTATTCAAGAGCTCTTTGAGAGAGTTATCTGTTTTTGCCTTCCATTTCTCTTGCTTTTTGGAGGTTTGAGAGCGTTTGAAAGCTTTGTATTCCATGTCAGAAATCCTTTTTTCTGCTTGCTCCATTCTGTTACCAAAGGATTCTACTGAATTTCTCAGATCTTTAAGACCTGCAACTTCTTGTCTCAATGTGTCAATATCTTTGGTCATTTTGTCTTTGAATTCGTTGAATTCTTGAGACATCTTTTGGGTCATCTTTTGAATTACTGCTTGAAATTCTAATTCCATATTTTCCTCCATTCTGTTGATCTTATTTACAATCCAGATTCTGAATTTGATTTCAGACATCTCAGCCATTTGCCTATGCAGGAGATCTTGTGCTGTGTCTGCTTTGTTGTTACTTGGAGGGGTTGTCTACTCTGATTATTCGTATTCCAGAGTTTTTCCATTGATTCCGCCCCATGGTTTTTTTTCACTGTTGCGTCTGGCCCTTCAAGTGGTGGGTGCAGGACCATGCAATTGTCTGGGAAGTTTTTGGCTGGCGGTGGGCCTGCAGAGAGGCCTGGCAGTCACCAGTGGGGTCCCTGAAAGAAGGCTGGCTTGTGGAGGCTCCATGGGTGCCAGATGGAGGCCCACGCAGTTGCTGGGAGTGACCCTGGCCAGGGCCCTGGTGGTCATGTACGGAGTCCCTGGCAGAAAGCAGACTTACAGAAACTTGGCAAGTGTGGGATGCAGGGCAGGTGGTCACCGGGGGAGTTTCTGGCTAGGGGCAGGCCTGCAGAGGCCTTGCAGTCACCAGCAGAGTACCTGGCAGAAGGCTGGCCTGCAGAGGCCCAATTGGTGCCAAGTGGAGGCCCAGGAGGTCGCTGGTACCGTCCCTGAACAGGGGCGGACCTGCAGGTGCCCTGTGGGTGTCAGGCAGAGGTCTGCGCAATCACTGGGGAAGTTCCTGGCCGGGGGCAGACCTGCAGAGTTCTGGCAGTTGCTGGCACAGTCTGTAGCAGACGGTGGGCTGCAGAAGTCCGGCAAGCATGGGTCACAGGGCCAGGTGGTCGCTGGGGGAGTTCCTTGCCCAGGGTGGGCCTGCAGAGGCCTGGCAGTTGTAGTCAAAGTTACTGTTAGATGGCAGGCCTGCGGAAGGCCTGCAAGCTCGGGTGCAGGGCTGCACGGTCAACAGGGGATTTACTCGCCAGGGGTGGACCTGCAGGGGCCCTGAGGGTGCCAGGCAGAGACCTGAGTGGTTGCTGGGGGAGTTCTTGGCTGGTGGCAGACTTGTAGAGGCCTGGTGGTTGACGGCTGATTCTCTAGCCGACTGCATACCTACAGAAGCCTGACAAGCACGGGTGTAGGGCCTGGCAGTTCCTGGGAGCATTTCTGGCCATGGGCCACCCTGCAGAGGACTGGCGGTTGCAGGCAGAGTTCCTGGCAGAAGGCAGGCCTGCAGAAGCCCTGCAAGCTTGAGCATGGAGCTGCATGGTTGCCAGGGGATTTAGTCTCCATGGGCGGACCTGCAGGGGCCCTGCGGGTACCAGGCAGAGGCCTGCGTGATTGCTGGGGGAGTTCCTGGCTGGGGGCAGACCTGCAGAGGCCTGGCATTCGTCGGAAGGTCTCTAGCAGACAGCGGACCTGCGGAAGCCTGGCAAGCACAGGTGTAGGGTCAGGCAGTTCCCCGAAGCGTTTCTGGCTGTGGGCCGCCCTGCAGAGGCCTGGTGGTTGCAGGCAGAGTTCCTGGCAGAAGGCAGGCCTGTGGAAGCCCTGTTAGGTCAGGTGCAGAGCCGCACGGTCGCCAGGGGATTTAGTGGCCTGGGGCCGGCCAGTGGAGGCCCTGCGGGTGCCAGGCGGAGGCCCGTGTGGTCCCCAGGGGAGGAGTTCCTGATCGGGGGCAGACCTGTAGAGGCCAGGTCATTGCTGTCAGTTTCTAGTACATGGCGGACCTGCGGAAGCTCGGTAAGCTCGGGGCGCAGGGCCAGGCACTCGCCTGTGGCTTCCCTGGCCAGAGGGAATGAGGCTCGCGGCAGTCACAGCCCCATAGTCTTTTCCTTGTGGGGCGCTTGTTCCAGCAGGTGGGGGTGGGGCACTACTCAGGGACCTCCTCCCTCAGTCTCAACAGGGGTTGGGCTTCTGGTTCATCAGGTAAGGGGCGAAGAGTGTACAGTAAGTTCAGAATGGTGGGGAAAGCTTTAGTTTAGTTTTTCTGCCTAACAATAGTTTTCAGAGTCACGTCAGGGTGCTCAGGGGAAGCACACCTCCCTTCCCACAGCACTCTTCCGTGGGATGAGACAAGAGGTCCATAGTTCACTGCTTGTCTGTGGAAAACTCCCAGGAGCAAAGGAGGAGAATAAAAAGAAAGGAAACAGAAAAGCAAGAAACTCAGAGCTTTCTTGGGGGAGGGGATGGGCACTCTTCCTTTCAGATGAATTTTGTACCTGAAGTGTGCTTTCTTGGGGTTACAGCCAGTCTCAGCAGAGGTGATCCGCAGAAATCACTTCTCTCTCTTGGCTGGGCTCCCAGTATTCAGCTTAATTGCTCAGTTTCTGGAGGTTATCTTCCTTTTTGGACAGGAGCCTTTTTTGGAAGCTGCTTCCAGTCAGCCATCTTGCTCTGCCCCCAAGCCTTAGTATTCTTATCAAGAAGTGAGGTAGGGTGATGAGGTTGGAAAGGTAAACTGAGAATATATTTGAAGGTCCTCAGTTTTTATGTGAAGGACTTTCAGTTTTGATCTCTGGGGAAAAGAAAGCCATGAAAGATTTTAACCAGGAAGAATGTAACAAGTTTTCTTTTTAGAGTTCTAATGTAGCGACATCTAATTTGGAGCTGGGCTTGGAAGAGATTAGTGTTAGGAAATTAGAGAAGTCTATTGTAATGACTTGAGGATGAGATGAGTAAAGTCTCAACAACAACAAAAATAAATTGGCTGTGTTTTTTCAAGATTGCCCTTAATCAATCTTGGCATTAAAAAAGGCGTCCAAAGAATATCTTCACAATTATTTTGTTTTGGATAATCCTCATTTACTTTTGATTTTTATAGTGGTTAAAAAAAATTGTTCAGGGAATTAGACTGCATAAAAATTAATGTTTGAGAGTACAATATTAGCTTACAAAACAGTAAAATAATTATTGTTAATAAAGGCATATTTTATCCATTCAAATAAAAATCACAGTTATTTCATTTTCATGTATCTCCATTTTATAAGGTTTACTTAGTTTTTTGTAATTTTCATGAAATACTCTGTTTTTGTACTTTTACTCTCATTTTTTATGGTATACATTTTGACTTAATTTGAGTGCCTCCAAAGACAACTCTTTCCCAGAGCACTATACCTTAAAAAATAATTCTTGTTGAGTGGAATATCATTGATAAATGGGAGTTATTTATCAGCATTTACCATATAGTAAAACATGAAATTGGATGGTGTGATTTTTCAAGAGCAATTAATTGTCTAAGTTGAAGATAAAGAATTAAGTGTGAACTAATTCCAAAGCAAACAAAGACAAATCAAACATTACATATTTGAAAGTTTAAACATGATACTTTCAGGCTAATATTACCTTGCAACATGGTGATGAATGTCTCTGTGCTGTTTCTGGGTAAACAAAGGAAGTTCAGTATGACAGTAACAGGTACAGGTCTTAAATTATTACCTTGAAATATTAGATAATAAAGTATGTCATTTGTTCAGTGCTCCTTTGTTGCATGGATAAGAAAAATAGGGTAAACCATGTCATTCAAGGTCTATTTAAACTACATCAAAATAACTAGAAAATGTCTAACAATCAAGAGATTATGAGTTTTCACCTATAAAATGACAGTTTTTCCTCAAGTGAAATGAAATAATGCTTTCTATCATGGAAAACCAAGTGAAAATATACATACATGGTGTGAACTAATACTATGATTTATCATTCCCATTAATTAGCTTGAAGAATAATTTTCTTTGCTTTGACTGACAATAGTATTTTATAGCACCAGAAAGCAACATCTGTTATTTGAGTTTCTGAAAACATTTATTGAATATCACTCTCTGTTATACATTGTTCTATGTACTACTGCCTTATGAAACAAGTGAAGATAACAGAAATATAAACTAATAACTAAATCACTAGACTACATAGTATGCTAATACCATAATGTCCAGCACAGAAATACTAAAGAAAGTGAAATAACACTCAGAGAAGCAAATAATATGTATTATAGTATTAGGATGTATTTCCCCCAAAGACACAAATTTGAAAGTCATCTTGAACAGAATGTACAAAGACATAGTACAAAGTAAACATGTAACCACAAGTAAATTAGCATCTTGGGGCATGAAATATATATCATTAAACTATAGCGGTAGACAAATGCTAGCTCATATAGGTTATTTTTTGCTAAGTTTGGATTAATATTTTATCGGTAACAGAAATCCAATGACCATTTTCAAAAATGGAATGGCTTGACCAGTTTTTGTTTTAGAAAGATTTGCTCTGAAGGCAGTTTGGAGAATGAATTTCAATGGTGGCAAGTACTCCATAATACTAGTTAGGAAGTTATTGTAGTCTGCACGTGTGGGCTATGTTTGTTGATTGGGTGTGGGATGACAGCTAAAAGATAAGAACGACATTCCGTGCTTGAGTCACTGAGTGATGATTATATCAGGTTCTGGGATAGAGGATACAGGGGGGTTTCTTGAGACTAGAAATGGAGTTACTCTGGACACAACTAAACATAATATAAGATTTCTTTGGGATGCCTAGTAGTTAGTTTACTAAATAACTTGAGAAAGGTAGACTTTTCTATGCATTTTTTTTTTTTGCAGTTTTTGGCCAGGGCTGGGTTTGAACCCACCACCTCTGACATATGGGGCTGGTGCCCTATCCTTTTGAGCCACAGGTGCCGCCCCTTTTCTATGCATATTTTGCAGATGTTGGCATATAGATTAATGTTACAATGTTTAGCATTAAGTCGTTTACTTGGTGATAAAATTTTGCAATGCAAAGTAAAGTGTACACATTGAGAACTCTTCCATTGAGAGATGGGAAAGAAAGAAAAGATAATCAAGAAAATAAGGAAGAAGAAATATTGAGCAGAAATGAAAACCAAGAAAATATCATAAGAATAAAGGGAATATTTTAAAAGAGAAGGTGTGGGAATTGTCAAGATTTCAAATTGTGTCCAACTATGATAAGAATTAAAATGTATGAAAGGATTTAATAACCAGAAAATTATACATTTCCATGGGTACAAGTACAACAAAAATGTATAAGCAGAAATAAAATTACCATTAGTAAAAGATTGAATGTGATACTGAAAAGTGACAGGAAAGAGATCAGAATATACCTATGAAGATACAGGTTCTAAAATGCTAGGGTCTTAAAGAAAAAAGCTCATAGAAACAGTAATAAATAAAGTATCTATGATAATGTTAGCCATGTAGGAAATTTTTAAAATTTCTGCCATTGAATACATCCTAAGTAAAAAAATATATTATTGGAAATGTTCTTAGGGAATGTTATTTTAGAGGTGGTACAATAAAGACAGACTCTGGATTCATATCATACATGTTTAGACTACAGCTTTGCCTCTTGTTAATTATTTGACCACAGCAAGTAAAACAATCACTGATGTCTCAGTTTTCTCCTCCATAATATTATGACATGAGGGATTTATGTGAAGAATAAATGAGGTAATACAACTGTGTGCTTAGAAAAAGGTTTTCAGAGTGGTGGAGGCAAGATGGCCAACTTAAGCCAGCTTTCCACAGAGGCTCCCATCCAGAAGAAGAGTTAGAGGACAGAAATTTAGCAAGTAAGCCAATGGTCTGGAGCTGAGCCAAGAGAGAAGGTTGAAGAACGCACATTAACCCTGCTATGGCAAGCTGCGACCCCAAGGATACAAACAAAAGGTACAAAATCCATTGCTGAGTGGACAGGAATCCCCTCCTCCAGGAGAATGGCTTGCAGTATATGCCATACAAACAAGCAAACAGAGTTCAAACATCCTCCCATTTTATCCCATGGGAGAGACCCTCTAAAAAATGGACCTCCTTCCCCTACTAGGGTGCCATGGCACTCTCCTGCCAGGCATAAAACTGTATAAAACTGTATATATTCTCTACTTGCAATTTCTGAATCCACAGCACTCCCCTCCACTCTCCCCCTGAGGTCTGGAAGCCTGTCCCCCGTGGAGTCCAGATTCTTAGGCATTTTCTCGAGAGGTGTGGACAAGGCATGGGCTGTTGCTGGTCTGTGCTGATTCTGTGGCATGGGAGTAAAGAGAAGATGGTCAACTGAAAGGGAACCATACAGGAGCGGAGGTGCCCCAAGGCATAGAGCAGCAGCCTTTGCGGTGGGAACAACAAGGTTCACACCCCTGGGGATATTCCTTGTCACTCTCTGGGCAACCAGAGGAAGCCAGGCATCTTATCCAGTGGCTGCCACTGGCAGAACAGATCTGGGATGGAAATGCAGGCCCCGTGAGTAAAGCATATGCTTGAGGCGGCCTAGGTGGAATGCAGGAACTAGAATACACGTGCGCAGAGACAGCAGACTCCCAGAGTAGGGCTGAACCAGAGGACTGCTTTACTGAGCCTCAGATGCACCCAGTCCTCAGGGGATGATAGCTGAGAAAAACATGGGCAGGCAGAGGCTGGAACTGACAACTGAGTGTTAGCTTTAACTGCACCCGTCCCAAAATAGACTGCAGCTGAGACTGGGCAGCAGCACAGACCAGGGCTCAGTTGCAGTTTCTGTGAACCTAAACAACATCTGATCTGCAGGGGAATATAGCCGGGACAGAAACAAATTCTGTGAAGTTGTTCTGTTCTGTCAGCAACATCAATCAGGGGCGGAGCTGGAACTGAGTGAACTGCCCCAGCCCCCATTAAGCACCGAGGTTGTCAGGCCTCTCCTTCCCCTGCCAGATAGTGGCAGCCTGGCTGAGGAGACATAGATCTCCCTGTGACTCAGGCAGGCACAAACCCCTGGAGCATCAGCTCATTGGAGGGAACTAGGTCACTGCCATGTGGTGTTAACAGGGACTGGGTGTGACAGAGGTACAAGGTGGAGAAGGAGGCATCAATCTTCCTAGATTAAGTTATTTGCTGGGTGGGTCCTTCTGATCTCACGGAGCACCAGAGCAAGTCATACTTAAGCTGTCAGCAGCCCCCTGGTATCTAGTTGCCAGAGAACTTTTGGATTCTCCCACCTGACACCAGTACTGACTAGGACAATTTATTTGAACCTTTGAACTGGGCCAATCACCTGAGGACTATCCAAAGTGGTACCCTGGGTGTGTGGTTGTGGGAAAGTTTGATTTTCCTTTTTCCAGTTGTTTCCCATGGGGGTGGGGTGACTTAATTGCTGGCATTTCTAAAAAGCTGAAACTTCAACCCAGATTAACTAATTCACTAGGGTAGGAAAGAGACCAGCTGGAAATAAGACAGTGCCATTTAGCCCCACCACACCAAAATGGTCCCCAGTTTCTCAGGCTGTAGCACTGTATGGGTCCTTGGCAAAATTCTAGGGGAAAGGGTACAGACAACAGTCACAGCTTTTGGGCAAAGGGCTGGCTAATCACTACTCCTGGAGCCCCCAACTCAACTTCACCTTATCTGCTCATCTAGTCGAATGGTGTAAAGTAATCATGGGGTGGAATCAGTGGAAAAACTCTGGTAACGTGAATAACCAGAGTAGATCAACCACCCCAAGGAAGAATATGACAGACACAACTAAAGATCCCATTCATAAACAGATGTCTGAGATGTCAGAAATCAAATTCAGAATTTGGATTCCAAATATGATTAATCGAATAGAGGTAAAGTTGGAATTAAAAATTCAAGTATCATTTCAAAATTTGTCTCAATAATTCAACGAATTCAAAGACAAAATCACCAAGGATTTTGACACGTTGAGAGAAGAATTTGCAGCCCTCGAAGACCTGAGAAATATAGTAGAATCCCTCAGTAACAGAATGGAGCAAGCAAAAGAAAGGATTTCTGACTTTGAAGACAATGCTTTTGAATGCTCCCAAACTCTCAAAGAGGAAGAGGAATGGAGAGCCAAACTCTCAAAGAGGAAGAGGAATGGAGAGCAAAAATGGATCATTCTCTTAGAGAGCTTTGAGATAACTTGAAGAAATCTAATATTCACCTTACAGGAATCCCTGAGAGTGATGAAGTAGCCTCACAAGGCACAGAGGCTCTTCTTCATGAGATTATGAAAAAGAACATTCAAGACATACCAAGAGATTCTGAAATTCAGATAGCAGACAGTTTTAGAACCCTAGCATGACTCAACCTGAATAAGACATCCCCTAGACACATCATAATTAACTTCACTATAGTTAATATGAAGGATAAAATTCTGAAAGCAGCCAGATGTAAGAAAACCATAACCTACAAGGGGAAGAATATCTACAAGAGTGCAGATCTCTCTGCTGAAACCTTTCAAGCTAGAAGAGGGTGGTCATCAACTTTTAATCTCCCAAAACAAAATAACTTTCAACCCAAGATCCTGTATCCAGCTAAACTGAGTTTCGTTTATGATGGAGAAAGTAAAAACATGGAAGCTAAATAACCTTATGTTGAAAGATAGCTGGGTCATAGACGAGATTAAGAAGGAAGTTACCAAATTCTTGGAACAAAACGATAATGAAGACACAAATTATCAGGACCTTTGGGATACCACAAAGGCAGTCCTGAGAGGGAAATTTATAGCACTGCAAGCCTTCCTCAAGAGACCAAAAAGAGAGGAAGTTAACAACTTAATGTGACATCTCAAGCAATTGGAAAAGGAAGAACATTCCTATCCCAAACCAGCAGAAGAAAAGAAATAACCAAAATTAGACCAAATTATTGAAATTGAAAACAAAAGAATTATACAAGAGATCAATAAATCAAAAAGTTGGTTTTTTGAATAGGTCAGTAAAATAGATGAACCTTTGGCTAATCTAACCAGGAAAAAAAGAGTAAAATCTCTAATTTCATCAATCAGAAATGGTAAAGATGAAATAATAACAGATTCCTCAGAAATTCAAAAAATCCTTAATGAATAGTACAAGAAAATTTACTCTCAGAAATATGAAAATTTGAAGGAAATTGACCAATACCTGGAAGCACACCACCTTCCTGTACTTAGCCAGAATCAAGTGGAAATGTTGAATAGGCCTATATCTAGTTGTGTAATAGCTTCAACTATACAACATCTTCCTAAAAATAAAAGCCTGGGACTAGACGGTTTCATGTCACAATTCTACCAAACCTTTAAAGGGGAACTTGTACCTATATTACTCAACATTTCCCAAAACATGGAAAAAGAAGGAATACTATCCAACACATTCTATGAATCAAATATCACCTTGATCACCAACTAGAAATAGACCCAATAAGAAAAGAAAATTATAGACCAATGTCACTAATGAATATTGATGTGAAAATATTCAACATGACTCTAACAAACAGAATCCAGCAACACAATGAACAAATTATACACCATGACCAAGTGGGTTTTATCCCACCGTCTCAAGGTTGGATCAATATACATACATCTATGAAAATAATTCAGCACATAAATTAAAAAACAAAGACCGTATGATTCTCTCAATTGATGCAGAAAAGGCTTTTGATAATATCCAACGTCCCCTCATGATCAGAACACTTAAGAAAATTGGTATAGAAGGCACATTTCTTAAACTGATAGAGGTCATCTACAGCAAACCCACAGCCAATATCATATTGAATGGAGTTAAATTGAAATCATTTCCCCTGAGATCAGGAAGCAGGCAAGGTTGCCCATTGTCTCCGCTGCTCTTTAACATTGTAATGAAAATTTTAGCCATCACATTTAGGGAAGAAAAGGTGATCAAGGGTATCCATATAGGATCAGAAGAGATAAACTTTCACTCTTCATAGATGATATGACTGTAGATCTGGAAAACACCATGGATTCTACTACGAAACTCTTGGGAGTGATCAAAGACTACAGCAGTGACTCAGGTTACAAAATCAACACTCAGACCTGTAACCTTTATATATACCAATAATAGAAAAATGAAAAAACAGTCAAGGACTCTATTCCATTCACAGTAGTGCCAAAGAAGTTGAAATATTTGGGAGTTCACCTAACAAAGGACGTGAAAGATCTCTATAAAGAGAACTATGAAACTCTAAGAAAAGAAATAGCTTAAGATGTTAATAAATGGAAAAACATACCATGCTCATGGCTGGGAAGAATGAACATTGTTAAAATGTCCATACTACCCAAAGCAATGTACAATTCTAATGTAATCTCTGTTAAAGCTCCACTGTCATACTTTAAAGAACTCAAAAAGTAACACTTCGTTCTGTATGCAATTAGAAAAAACCTCAAATAGCCAAGATATTACTCAAAGATAAAAACAAAACAGGAGGAATCATGCTACCTCAGACTATAAATTGATAGTGATCAAAACAGTATGGTACTGGCACAAAACCAGAGAGGTAGATATATGAACAGAATAGACAACCAAGAGATGAACCCAGCTACTTACCATTATTTGATCGTTGACAAGCCAATTAAAAACATTCAGTGAGGAAAAGATTTCCTATTTAACAAATGGTGCTGGGTGAAATGGCAGGCGGCCTGTAGAACTCAAACGCATGAGCAAGAAAAGAACAAGTAATCCCATCTCGGGGTGGGCAAGGGACTTTAAGAGAAACTGCTCCGAAGAAGACAGGTGCACAGTGTACACACATGAAAAAATGCTCATCATCCTTAATCATCAGAGAAATCTGAATCAATACTATGTTGAGATATCATTTAACTTCCAGTAAGATTAGCCCACATCACAAAATCCCAAAACTAGAGATGTTGGCATGGAGAAAAGGGAACACTTCTACATTGCTGGTGGGAATGCACTCTAATATATTTCTTTTTGAAAGATGTTTGGAGAGTACTTAGAGATCCAAAAATAGACCTGCCATTCAATCCTACAAGTCCTCTACTAGGTATATATCCAGAAGACCAAAAATCACATTATAACAAAGATATTTGTACTAGAATGTTTACTACAACCCGATTCATAATTGCTAAGTCATGGAAGAAGCCTGAGTGCCCATCTACCCATGAATGGATTAATAAATTATGGTACACGTATACCATGGAATATTCTGCAGCCTTAAAGAAAGATGGAAACTTTATCTCTTTCATGTTTACATGAATGAAGCTGGAACATATTCTTCTTAGCAAAGTATCTCAATAATTGAAGAAAAAGGATCCAATGTACTCAGTCCTAGTATGAAACTAATTTATAGCTTTCATATGAAGGATATAACCCAATTATAGCACAATAATATGGGGAAAGGGGCAAAGGAGGTGAGGGGAGAGGGGGGGATGGGAGGAGGGAGGGTAATTTGTGGGATCACACCTATGGTGCATTTTAGAGGGGTGTAGGTGAAATTTACTAAATGCAGAATATAAATGTCTTAACACAATAACTATGAAAATGCCATGAAAGCTTTATTAAACAGTTTCTTGAAAATATTTCAGATTGCATTTGAAACCAGCATAATTTACCCCATGATTGCATTAATGTACACAGCTACGATTTAATTTAAAAAAAAGTTTATGGAAAGATTTAAATGGTGGGAATTAGTAGCAGAATATATAAATGCTCAATGAAAAGAATCTTTTCCTTGTTTCTTTATGAAATGTTCGCTAATAGTTTTCACAATAGAATTACGATAAAGTCAATGACATATTGTAAACAATTTATTAAGAAGAAAATAAATTTAACATGTGAACCTATGGGACATGTTCTCAATCACCAGTGATTAAAAGAATGCAAGTGAACAATGATGTGGCATGTTAAATCTATATTTGAAAAGCCTATCAAATTCATAAAGATTATAAATGAGGATGAAGTAAAACTCACATTCTCTTAGTGCTACGGATATTATACGTGGATCTTGACTTTTGAATTTTTAAGACTCTTAAATGTGTTTTCAGTATCTTAAAAATATTCACACTCTTTGACCAAATCATCTATGCTCTAAAAAATGTTGAATGTGAAAAAAATCTATATATACCAAATTGTGATTGTATTATTATTAAAATCATACAACATGGGAAATAACATCAATGTTCACCTCTAGAGAAAAGATTCAAGGAATTTTGCTACATTAATGTTGAATGGTCCTTAAAATATGTTCACAAATAGTTTTGCATGCAATGTAAATTGCTTTCTATAACATGACCTCTACTACTCCTTCCTGGGACAGGAAAGACTTTGCAAGACTGGTTCTTGGATTACTTTTTTCTCTCTTTCAGTACTTTGTATGTGATTTACAATAAAAAATTAGTAACATTTAAGAGTCAGGGAGAAAAGAATAAAATTGGACGAGGGCAAGAAATGTGATATGAATGAAGTGACACATGGGAGGATAACAGGGCAAAAGAAAGAGGTGAGGGCAGGAGGTTTGCAGGAGAGTTTTAGGATTAATGTGGGAATGGCCCAGCAGCAGGGAATTGGAGAGTAAAGGTCGGGTCTTCCAAAAGACTTAGCTGACTCATGAGATTTAGCACCTTTAATGTTCTTCAGTGAGTAAAAATTTGAATTCTTCACCAGTGGCTTTTAATGTTTAACAGAACTTATGCAAGTTTCTTTTAAATTTGGAGATTTATATCAAAAGAAAATGCTGAAAGAAATACAAAGTGCAGAGGGTATTCCTAAGCAGCTTCTGTTACATAGATGGTCATGTCTTAAGATGGAACTGTCTTAAGCTTCCTTAATCAGCTTAGTACCTTTTAATTAATTGTAGTATAATACTAACGTTCTTAACTAATGTGAAAGACTGTCCTTGCTTAACCTGTACTGTGCAAAGATATATTACATACTAATGCTGAGAGAGAGCTCTGTGTCACTTGTCAGAAAGAAGTGTAAGGCTCCACAAACAGGCGGGTGGTGTGGAACTTACACCCGGGAGTGAGTGCCCAGAGCATTCCTATCTAGACTGGAGATGAGACTCCTGTCTGAGTAATCTCTAATACACTCATTTAAGCTGCCAAGCTGGAATGGTCTGGGGCATTTCGTCATTTCTTTGGTCTCTTGGTACCATCTCAGTACCAAGCAGCCCCAGGATTTTCCTGAACTATCAGAAAAAAATTAAATTTTATTTGTGATTCCAGCTTATAATTGGTTGGAATTGGCTTCTGTAAGTGAGTCTTCATGTTCTCTGAGACTGGTGTGGTCTCTGATTTTAAGATATTCTAATTGTCAAAATTCTCAATTGCCAGTTAGTAGAAGGTGGAGAAAGTGGAAGGGGAGAAGGGAAAGAAAAAAAGACAGGAAGAAAAAAAAATGAAAGAAGGAAAAAGGAAAAGGAAAAAAAAGTATGCATAGAATCTACCTTAAATGAATCTATAATAAAACACTTGGTTTCAATTGTGTTTACCTGACAGTACATTTACTATTTTCTTCTTCATTTTTAAGTACTTTTTAATATTTTCTTAAATAATTACATTTTTTACCTTGAGAAAACTTTTATTAAAAATATCACAAACGATATATCTTCTTTGTTTTCTATGTTAAACGCATGTTTTAAAACATAATTTATTATCATAATGGCTTTGAACAAGGTTTCTGGATGCTCAAAGGAGGCATCAAAGACAATTATATAGTACCATTTGAAGTGATAATTGGGCTTTACATGGGGCACAGGTTTTCAAAGGCCTTTAACTTTTCTTTTTCCTTTCTTTCTTTCTTTCTTTTCTTTTTTTTTTTTATTGAGACAGAGTCTCACTTTGTTACCCTTAGTAGAGTACTCTGATATCATAGCTCCCAGTAACGTCTAACTCTTGGGCTTAAGCTATCTTCTTGCCTCAGCCTCCTGAGTAGCTGGGACAGGAGCTTGCAAAAATACCTGGCTATTTTTTTTAGAAATGGGGTCTCACTCTTGCTCAGGCTGGTCTTCAGCTCCTCAGTTCAAATGATCCACTTGCTTCAGCCTCCCAGAGTGCTAAGATTACAAGTGTGCACATGAGTTACAGTGCCAGGTCTAGCTTTTCTTTTTGTTCAACACAGCAGAAGCTTAGTACGTTTTTTAGTCTGACTTAAAATGATTTCATGCAATTTGTATTCTTTCATCTTCTCACTATATAAGATATTGTCATGTTTGTGTTGAATTTTATCATGTCACTAAGTGCTTCAACAATTGTGCCATAGAATACAGGGATGTCACTGGCTACAGGAAATCAAACTCCATCCTGGCTGAAGAGGGTGAGATCTGAGTTATTTCTTATGTCAGAAATAATGCAGAATGAACTTGCTACTTGAAAGAGGTGGAAATATCAATATTTATATAGTATTTACTGCTTTTTAAGTATTGTTTGAGTTAATTTGTACATGTAGCATGTCATCCTTTTATTTATTTATTTATTTATTTATTTTTTTGAGACAGAGCCTCAAGCTATCACCCTGGATATAGTGCCGTGGCATCACGGCTCACAGCAATCTCCAATTCCTGGGCTCAAACAAGTCTCTTACCTCCGCCTCCCAAGTAGCTGGGACTACAGGAGCCTGCCACAACGCCTGGCCATTTTTTGGTTGCAGCCGTCATTGTTGTTTGGCGGCCTGGGCTGCATTTGATCCCTCCAGCTCAGGTGTACATGGCTGGCACCTTAGCCCGCTGAGCCACAGGCACTGAGCCATGTCATCTTTTTAAAAGTAAAAAGAGTTTCAAAGCAGTTAACCAACTTGAACACAGTCCTACAATCAGTGTTGGGGCTGGTATAACTGATAAGGATTTCCTGCTTTTTCATTTTGATCACATTGCAATGATTTGATTTGTTCAGTAATCAAACAACATGATGAATAACACAATTTATGAACTCCTACAGAGAATATTAAAAAGCAAACAAGTTTTTTTTTTTAAATTAAGTCAAATTAGCTTTGGGTTTTGTATATGTCCATAGTTTCCCTGTGGGAGTTCTAAACTTTAATCCATGATTTAATTAACTCCCATTTTACCCAGACTTCATTTTTTTCCCCTGAAGTCCTAGAATTGTGCTAAACCTGTCTCATGGTTTTTCCAGGTATGTGGCATCCTGTCTAAATTATATAGGGAACACAGCATAGACTTTCTAGGGGGAAACTCTTATGTATTTCACATGCTGTTGAAACTAGAAGCTAATTATTGTGTTCTGTTGAAGTAATCTGGAATAAGTTATCAAAGAAATCAGTATACTCTAGGAAGCTGAGGCAGATGGATTGCTTGAGCTTGAGAGTTCTAGATCAACCTGAACAAGAGTGAGACCCTGTCTCTACTAAAAAATAATAGAAAAAGTAGCAGGGGATTGTGGTGGGGGCCTGTAGTCCCAGAAACTGGAGAATTGCTTAAGCCCAGAAGTTTGAGGTTCCTATCAGCTATAATGCCAGAGCACTCTCCCCGGGAAACAGAATGAGGCTCTAAAAGAAAAAACAATCAATATTGGTGTTCATTCTCATTTATTCGGGTTAAAATAACTTGTTTATAGTAATTTTATCTGAATTAAATTTCAGTGTCAAGAATTGTTTATAAGCAAATTATTAGTTTTGCTTTCCTTTGAGAAAATAATGAAAACAAAAAAGCAAAGTGATCTTATTTTAGAGGTATATTTTTAAAAAGTAAGCACTTTCCAAAGATGTCCTGGTGTCAGTATTCTTATAATCTCATTTACCACTCCATTCTGTTCTACAATGATGAATGTACAAAAGAATACCCTAATTACTGAAGTAAAGAATAATTCCTTTGCATTTATTTCCATAGGACTCAGATAAGTATATTTTTCCATATTTTCAACAAGAATTAAGTACTCTTTTTACTAAAAACAGTATTAACCTATATATGTATTCATGAAGCATTCCATTTCAATGGCCTCTTGTTGAATAAGTCTTTGTTGAAGACTGTCACTTTTCCTAGTTTCTGTGTGGTCATAGCCCTGTAGTAGCCACTCTTTAAATTTTCATTAAGTTGTCATGAGGATAAAACTTAAGATATGCTTTAATGATGCTAATTGTTTTTAACATGGACATTTTATTTATGACTGTGCAACTGATTTTAAATCATTTAAATGTAACTCATTCCCTATGAGTCATGTTAAAGTCATATTAGAAGCTGTGTGTTTATGTTTCTGGAAGAAAGTTTTCCTTCAGACTCAGATAATATGACAAAATGTAACAGCCAATAAATAAATAAATGGGTCAACAATATCCCTAAGAACACTAGACAAAAGAAAACATACTCAAATAAAAATCTTATCTTGAAAATTCTAGCTTGGTTGGACCTGGTGGCTCATACCAGTAATCCTAGCAATCTGGGATGCCGAGATGGGTGGATTGCTGGAACTCGGGAATTTGAGACCAGTCTGAGCAAGAGTGGGATGTTGTGGCCAGGGCCTTTAGTTCCAGCTACTCATGAGACTGCGACCAGAGGATCAGTTGAGCCCACGAGTTTGAGGTTGCGGTCAGCTACGATGCCGCAGCACTCAACTGAGGGCATCAAAGTGAGACACTGTCTCAAAAAAAAAAAAAATTCTAGCTTAAAGAATATACAACTTGAAAAGGAAAAAGAATAAAGATAGACTGTAATTTTTTATTATACTAAACATAGAACTGCTCATAATTTTCATCATTATAATGTAAGTATTCAGGAGTTTTAAAAGATGCCCTAAGAAATTGATCTCTAAATAATACATGACAATATTATTTAATAATATTCAAGGAAAGAGAAAAATAATATCTCTAACAGGTTGAGATTAATTTGAACACTCTTTATATTCAAAGAAGATATGAGCTCATATTTCTAAAAAATAAATTTATGTTGTGTTAGAAATAGGTTTGTAAAGCTGACCAAAAGTCTTTCTAAAGCCAAGTCCCTTTATTGGCATTAAAAAGAGTGTGGAAATAACAATTATTGCCATAAATATCTCAAGTATAGTAGGGAGGCTCTAACTTTCATGAGTGAATGCAGTTTGCAAATTGAAAAATTGCTTTCTAAGTGATAAGAATTGTTGTTTGGTGAAATGAGCATTACGTCTTTGACTATAAAAAGAAATTCCTACATTGAAATATGTATAAAATTTTGCTTCATGAAGACTTATAACCACCTTCTTGGTAATTGCTCTAATTCATTGGAAGCAAAATGTCATAGCACACAAATATTAAAAGGCAAATTTTCCGTAAATGTGTATTGCTGTATTAGTGCATTCTAATGGATCTGAGGGATATGACAGTCTAAAAATCAGTGCTTGGAAGAGAGTGAAATTTGACACAGGTAGTTAAACTTAAGACATGAAACTATAAAAATTCTTAGAAAGAGTGCAGGGGAAACACTTGAAAAAATTGTCCTGGGAGAATACTTTATGAGGAGGACAACCCGGGCAATTGAAGCAACATCAAAAATACATTACTGGGGTTGTGCCTGTAGCTCAAAGGAGTAGGGTGTTGGCCCCATATACCGGAGATGGTGGGTTCA
>CAUYON010002167.1:0-16249 GCA_963573935.1 Arctocebus calabarensis
CCTTCTATGCCAATTTTCTTAAGTGTTCTAATCATGAAGGGATGCTGGATATTATCAAAAGCTTTCTCTGCATCAATGGAGAGAATCATATGGTCTTTGTTTTTTAATTTGTTTATGTGGTGAATTACATTTATGGATTTATGTATATCGAACCAGGCTTGAGATCCTGGGATAAAGCCCACTTTGTCATGGTGTATAATTTGTTTGATGTATTGCTGGATCCTGTTTGTCAGGATCTTATTGAATATTTTTGCATCAATATTCATTAGTGATATTGGTCTGTAGTTTTCTTTTCTTGTTGGGTCTTTTCCTGGTTTAGGGATCAAGGTGATATTCACTTCATAGAATGTGTTGGGTAGTATTCCATCTTTTTCTGTTTTGGAAAAGGTTAAGTAATATAGGTACTAGTTCCTCTTTAAAGGTTTGGTAGAATTCTGACATGAAGCCATCTGATCCCAGGCTTTTCTTTTTAGGGAGATTTTGTTTCAGAACTTGATATTGACCTGTTCAACATTTCCACTTCATTCTGGCTAAGTCTAGAAAGGTTGTGTGCTTCCAAGTATTGGTCAATTTCCTTCAGATTTTCATATTTCTGAGAGTAAAGTTTCTTGTAATATTTATTATTTCTTTTCTTCTGCTGGATTTGGGCTTCGAATGTTCTTCCTTTTCCAGCTGCTTGAGGTATCCCATTAATTGTTAACTTCCTCTCTTTCTGTTCTCTTGAGGAAGGCTTGTAGTGCTATAAATTTCCCTCTTAGGACTGCCTTTGCAGTATCCCAGAGGTTCATTGAAGTATTTGATTTCTCTATCAAAAATGAAACTCAGTTTAGCTGGATACAAGATTGTGGGTTGAAAGTTATTTTGTTTTAGGAGATTAAAAATTGATGACCATTCTCTTCTAGCTTGAAAGGTTTGATCAGAGAGATCTGCAGTTATTCTAATATTCTTCCCCTTGTAGTTTATAGATTTTTTGTGTCTGGTTGCTTTCAAAATTTTCTCCTTCATATTAACTTTAGTGAACTTAATTATGATGTGCCTGGGGGATGTCTTATTCAGGTTGAGTCGTGCTGGGGTTCTGAAACTGTCTGCTATCTGAATTTCCGAATCTCTTGGCATGTCTGGAAAATTCTCTTTCATAATCTCATAAAGAAGAGACTCTGTGCCTTGTGATGCCACTTCGTCATTTTCAGGTATCCCTATAAGGTGAATATCGGTTTTCTTCAAGTTATCCCAGAGTTGTCTGAGAGAATGATCCATTTTTTCCTTCCATTTCTCTTCATCTTTGTAGGTTTGGGAGTGCTCGAAAGCTTTGTCTTCCATGTCAGAAATCCTTTCTTCTGCTTGCTCCATTCTGTTGCTGAGGGATTCTACTTTGTTTCTCAGATCTTTGAGGGCTGCAACTTCTTGTCTCAATGTGTCCAACTCTTTGGTCATTTGGTCTTTGAATTCCTTGACTTCTGGAGACAATTTTTGAAATGCACCCTGAATTTCTAAATCCTACTTTTCCTCTATTTTATTAATCTTGTTTGCAATCCAAATTCTGAATTTGATTTCTGACATCTCAGCCATCTGTTTATGCATAGGATTGTCATTTGCATCTGCCAGATTGTTCTTTGGGGGGGGGGGTGATCTACTCTGGTTGTTCATGTTTCCAGAGCTTTTCCGCTGATTCCGCCCCATGATTATTTTACACCATTTGGCTGGATGAGTAGATAAGTTGGGTTGGGGGTTCTAGGAGTAGTGATTGACTAGTCTTTTGCCTGAAAGCTGGGACTGGTGTCTGTACCTTTTCCCCTAGAGTTTTGCCAAGGACCCATACAATGCTAGTATTTGCAAAACTGGGGACCCTCCTGTGAGCTCCGGAGGGCCCCCCAGCAAGTAGATTAGTCTTGGAAGGTTGATGCCTCCTTCCCCACCTTGCCCCTCTGTCACACCTAGTCACTGTTAACCCTGCTGGGTTGTGATCCAGTTTCCTCCAATGAGCAGATGCCTCAGAGGTTTGTGCCTGCCTGGTTCACAAGGAGGTCTGTGGATCCTCAGCCAGTCTGCCACTCTCTGTCACTGTTTTTCAGGGGGAGGTGAGGTCTGACAACCTGGGTACTTGATAGGGGCTGGGGCGATTCACTCAGTTCCAGCCCTGTCCCTGATTGATGTTGCTGATAGAACAGAACAAGTTCACGGAATTTGTTTCTTTCATGGCTATTGGGCTGCAAATGGGTCTTACTGAGTCTGTGAGTTCTAGCCCTTTGTCTCAGCTTTCATCCTCTGAGGGCCATGTGCGTCTGATGCTGAGTAAAGCAGTCTCCACCCAGTCTGCTCTACCGGTGGCTGCCACTGGAGAAGCCGCCCAGCTTCCCCTGGCCAACCAGAGAGACTGGGAGGGTCTCCTCAAAACATCCCCAGGGGTGCCAGCCCCACTGCGATTATTCCTGCAACTGCGGCTGCCACTTCATGCCTCTGGGGACCACTTCTCCAGCTCAGCCACCTCTCGGCTGACTTTCCTCTCACCACTCCCGAGCTGGAAAATCAGCACAGATCAGGAACAGTCTGCGCTCCATCCACAACCCTCAAGAAAATGTCCAAGAATCTGGACTCTGTGAAGGTCAGGCCTCCAGACCTCAGGGTGAGAGTGGAGGGGAGTGTCGGGAGTTCCAACTTGCAGGTAGAGCATATATACAGTTTTATACGGTTTTATGCCTGGCAAGAGAGTGCCATGGCACCCTAGTAGGGGAAGGTCTGGTTTTTAGAGGGTTTCTCCCATGGGGTAGAGTGGGAAGACATCTGAACTCTGCTCACTTGTTTGTATGGAGGTATGGAGTATATTGCAAGCCATTCTCATGGGGGAGGGGACTCCTGTCCGCTTGGTGATGTGCTCTGTACCTTTTGTTTGCATCCTCGGGGCCGCAGGTCGCCCCAGCAGGGTCAATGTGCGTTCTTCAACCTTCTCTTTTGGCTCAGATCCAAAC
Organism: Arctocebus calabarensis; assembly: GCA_963573935.1. Lineage (NCBI taxonomy): Eukaryota > Metazoa > Chordata > Mammalia > Primates > Lorisidae > Arctocebus > Arctocebus calabarensis. The sequence continues at coordinate 2,967 of CAUYON010002167.1, forward strand.
CATCAGCTTTCTTGCTAAATTTCTGTCCTTTAACTCTCATTCTGGATGGGAGCCTCTGCAGAAAGCTGGCTACAGACCACCATCTTGGCTCCTCCCCTGTAGTGGATACGCCTAAGAAACCACTTCCAAGAAGCAAGGAGCTGAATGATACTGTATGTGACACTTTTCAAAATATTTTGAAAACTAAGGGATATAAAGCCAATAATTGGTTGCTCCTAAAGTTACTGAACAAATTGGTGAAAGAAAAGGATGAGCTCAGGGATTTGAGTTCAGATTCCCAGCTCAAGTGATACCTAAGTGACTTACAAGCTTCAGTGTGTGAATAAGTAAAGGAGTTACTTATCGACTATTGCCTCAGGGCTACAAATCAAACACAGAACCTCATCCTGTGATTGTCTGCTTAATGAGACAAGTTAAACTCTCAGTCTTGCAGGGTGTCTTTTGTTAAAGTGAGGACGCTAATTGGGGGAAAATGGGATACTGTAAGTTCGGATAAGAAGGTGTAGGAAGACTCTAATGAAGCTGGGAACATTGAACTCCTAGATTCTAATGAGTCTTTTTTACCAATGGAAGAGGTCTCTTGACCCACAGCAAGAATGTTCTTCCCAACTTGAGTGAAAGTGGCCTCCCCACCCATAGTGGCAGCTGCATCCCTAACTCCAGTGCTAGCAATCTCCCAACCTACATGGGTATCAACTTCTCCCAATCTCTCTCTGAGGGGATTAACCCTGCATTGCCTGGACAGACTGTGTTAGCCTCACCTGAGCCAGTTATCATACAAGACAATGCTGACTCTTCTCAGGACCCACCCTCATCATCCTTCTTTGCTTCTAGACCTAAAACTAGATCCAAGTTCCAGCAGGCCACTATCAGTGAGATACAATGTGTGACCCATGAACAGCAACACTATACTCCAAGGAAACTGTTTGAATTTTCTAATTTGTATGGACAGAATCCAGTGAACATGTATGGGAATCAAAGGAAATTAGAAGTATTTTTACCCCCAAACATGGCATTTCTACTGACTGAAAAAGCCTCAAGGTCTTTCTGAACCCCAACCCACCATCACTCTCTGAAATCTTTAAAGTTTCTTTATCTGGATGAGATCCACACCCACCTAAGAAAAAAATTACCTTTCATTCCCTTCTCTTTTTTCTCAGTATCTATTAAAGGAAAGAAGATCAAGAATGCAACCCATTTTAAAAATTACACTCGTCTCTCAGGTTAATCTATTTTTCTTTATGATTTTTTTTCCTCAGGTTAATTTAATTCCCAATGAGAATCATTTACATGTCAGTCTGTTTTCCCTCCACTCATTCCTTTTCCCAAGTATCTATTCATCTTCCACAGTAATCATTTATTGCCTCTAACTGAATTACTTCTACTCTTCATCTAGCCCCTCCTCTCTAAAATGAGTGTATATAAAATTCTGGACCCCATTGGGATATTGGGTAATCACTATGTGATTCTCCATATGTGCTTAGTAAATATATTTGATAATTTCCTTTTACTAATCTGCTTTATTGTAAGTTGATTTTTTAGGAAAACTTTCAAGGACAAAAGGGGAGTTTTGCCTTTGCTCTTACAAAATCGATTCTAAGAGTGCGTGGATAATGGTAGAAGGAACACAAAGTTGGAGCTGAATTCCTTGACATGGACTAACTAGGCAGAGTATCTGCATTTCATGTTAATAGCTTGGAGAGTGAGAAAGGGCTCTCACAGTGTGCTTTGTTGGTTGGATGAAGTATGGACCAAAAGGTGGCCAGCAGTAAGTCATTTGGAAGTGTGGACATGCCTTGATTTAATGCAGCAGAATATATTCACAGGCTTAGGAAGACTGGAATGTTAGAGTGGATTTGTCATTTAGGACCTACTCACCCCCATGGGCAGGGTCTAGAAAATACACTTTTCACCAATAATGTGAGAAATAAATTTGTGAGGGTAGCCCCCGGTTCCTTAAAGAGCCCTGTGATGGCTCTTCTCTATAGGCCACACCTCACAGTAGGAATCACAGTCACTGAACTGAGAAATCTAAGTCCAGTGGATGCATTGGCTCCTGGAGTGGCAGAAGCCGAGTGGCAATACCCAACCACCAAGGCAAAGTGAGCAAAGTTACTGTAACTGATAGCAGAGTCAAAGCACCAATCCGAATAGTCTGACTCAGACAGACATAGGCATTGCCTAGTTAATCATGGTGTTCCTAGAAATAAAATAGAAAGGTCACCTACTCAATTCTTACTGTTCTGTTACAGGCAGAAAAGTTCTAGGATAAGGGGGGAAAAGTCTAACTCAAATCATAAGAACAGAAAGTTACAGCACCCCTCAATCAATTCCAGATTTGAGTCAGTTTATAGAATTAGAACCCCTTGAGTGAAGGGGAGGTTGGATATACTCAAGAAATAATTCCAGTACCCTATCAAAACTTTACGCCATTAATCTTGCTTCCAGTCTTTCCCAAAGGGACATATGGGCTTTTACCAGAGTAATTGTATGCTGGGGAAGAGAAAATAATCAGAATTTGGAGAACCACTGGACACTGGTTCTGAACTGTAATTACTTCTACAAGACCCCAAACAACACTTTGGTTCACCAGGCCGAGTAAGGGTTTATGGAGTTCTGTGATTAATGGAGTTTTACCTGAGGTCCATCTCACAGTGGGTCTCTGAGCTCATGATGTGGTTATTTCCCCAGTGCCAGAATGCATAATCGGAATAGGTATATTTAGCACCTGTCATAATCTTCATATTGGTTCTTTAACCTGTGGAATGAGAGCTGTTCTGATAGGAAAGGCCAAGTACAAGCCACCAGAAAGGCCTCTACCTCATAAAATAGTGAACAAAAAGCAATACTGCCTTCCTGGGGGTGTTGCAGAGATTAACGCATCCATTAAACACTTTAGAGATGCAGGGATGATTATTTCCTTTATATCCCCATTCAACTTTCCTCTTTGGCCAGTGCAAAAGACAGGTGGATCTTGGAGAATGACAGTGGATTATCTTAGTGTTAATGAGTGGTGACTCCAATTGCAACAGCTATACCAGGTGTGGTTTCATTACTTAAGCAAATTAACCCATCCCATATTATCTGGTGTGCCAGGTATTGATCTGACAAATACTTTTTTCTCCACTCCATCCACAAGACCTGCCAGAATCATTTAGTTTTCAGTTGGCAAGGCCAAAAATAGACCACAACTTTTTTTCTCAGGGTTATTTCAACTTTCCAGGCCTATGCCATAATTTAGCTCACAGGGATTTTTGTCACCTTTCTTTCCCACGAGATCTCAACATTGTTTCATTACATTGATGGCATTATGCTGATTAGACCTAGTGAGCAATAAGTAGCAACTACTCTAGACTGTACTGGTAAGATATTTGTGTGTCTGGCTCAGCGCCTGTGGCTCAGCGGGCTAAGGCGCCAGCCATGTAAACCTGAGCTGGCGGGCTCTAATCCAGCCCGGGCCCGCCAAACAACAATGACGGCTGCAACCCAAACAAAAATGGCCGGGCGTTGTGGCGGGCGCCTGTAGTCCCAGCTACTTGGGAGGCAGAGGCAGAAGACTCGCTTGAGCCCAGGAGTTGGAGGTTGCTGTGAGCTGTGATGCCACGACACTCTACCCAGGGCAACAGCTTGAGGCTCTGTCTCAAAAAAAAAAGATATTTGTGTGTCAGAGGGTAGGACATAAACACAAGTAAAATTTAGGGGCTTTCTACCTTAGTGAAATTTCTAGGGATCCAGTGGTACGGGGCATAGCATGATGGGCCTTCTAAGGTGGGGGATAAGTTATTGCCTCAACCCCTCTTACAACTAAGAAAGAGGCACAGTGCTTAAGGGGCTTCTTTGGATTTTAGAGGCAACATACTTTCCCTTTGAGTGTCTTACTCTAACCCAATTACTAAGTGACCCAAAACTCTGCTAGTTTTAAGCAGGGTCCAGACCTAAAGAAGGCTCTAACACAAGTACAGGCTGCTGAGCAAGCTGCTCTTCTATTTGAGCCATTTTATGTAGTAGGTTCAATGAACACCACCTCATAGCAGACAGCAGCCACACTACAGCCCTTCCTGAGACAGCCCTGAAGCACAATGGTGAAGGGAAATGTTCCAGTAGGCAGATTATTAGGCAGTGCACCCAGTTGCTCACTTTGCTTGAAAAGAGAAATAGCCATACATGTGATGATTATATACTGGCTCATGGGCAATAGTTAGTGGTTTAGAGGGCAATGGTCAGGAACTTGGAAGGAACATGATTGGAAAAACGGTGATAAAGCAATTTGAGGAAGAGGCATGTGGATATGCCTCTATCGATGAGCAAAAAAGTGAAGATATTTGTGTTCCATGTGAATGCTCATCAAAATGTGACTTCAGCAGAGGAGAATTTTAATAAAGTGAATAGGCTGATTCATTCTGTGGATACCAGTCAGCCTCTTTTCCCAGCCATCTTTGTCAACACCCAATGGGATTATAAACAACATGGCCAATGGTCTCTAAACAAAATGCAATGACATAATATATGCAATGTGCTGGGGAAAAAGTTTGCCGACTAAGAATTCTAAATACAGGGTGGCGCCTGTGGCTCAAAGAGTAGGGTGCCAGCCCCATATACCAGAGGTGGTGTGTTCAAACCTGGCCCCGGCCAAAAACTGCAAAAAATAAAATAAAATAAATTTCAGTACAAAAAAAATGAATTCTAAATACAACAAAACTATCTTTCATAAAGCAAGAAGGAATGAAGACATCCCCTCATGAACAAAACCAAAGATTTCTTCACTAGCAGATCTTCCTTCCACAAGATACTAAAGATATATTTATGCAAGATACATTTCCTTCAGACTGAAATGAAAAAGCACTAGACAGTAACTCAGATCTACATGAAGAACACCAGTAAAAGTAGCTATATGGATAAACATAAAATATAGTACAAATGTATTTTTGTTTGTAACTGGTTTTTCTCCTATCTGACTTAAAAGATAAGTGCATAAAGCAATAATTATAAGTCTTTATTCATGGGCATACACTGTACAAAGATGTTAAGCATTAAGAAAGGGAAGAAATGGAGGGTTTTTGTTTTTGTTTTTGTTTTTGAGACAGAGCCTCAAGCTGTCACCCTGGATAGAGTGCAGTGGCATCACAGCTGACAGCAACCTCCAACTCCTGGGCTCAAGCGAGTCTCCTGCCCCCTCCTCCCAAGTAGCTGGGACTACAGGCGCCCACCACAACACCCGGCTATTTTTTGGTTGCAGCCGTCGTTGTTGTTTGGCGGGACCGGGCTGGATTTGAACCCACCAGTTCAGGTGTATGTGGCTGGCGCCTTAGCCGCTTGAGCCACAGGCGCTGAGCCGGAGGGGTTTTGTTGTTGTTGTTGTTGCTGTTGTTGTTATTGAGACCGAGTCTCACTATGTCGCCCTCAGTAGAGTGCCTGGTATCACGGCTCACAGCAATCTCAAACTCTTGGGCTTAAGTAATTCTCTTGCCTTAGCCTTTCAAGTAGCCGGGACTACAGGCACCTGCCACAGTGCCTGGCTATTTTGTTGTTGTTGTTGTTGTTGTTGTCATTGTTGTTTGGCAGGCCCAGGCTGTGTTTGAACCCACCAGGCCTGGTGTATGTGACTGGTGCCCTAGCCACTGAGCTATAGGTGCCAAGCCAGAAATGGAGTTTTTTGAGAATAATATTTTTGTATGCTATTGAAGTTAAGTTGATACTAATACAAACCCGATTATTACAAAGTAGGATGTTAATTATAATCACCAGGGCAACCACTAAAACAATAACTTAATGTTATTATGTTAAGCAAACAATGCCAGGTTATTCTCTTGACCCACTTCCCACCTGTGGCATGGTTTTGCGCTCTCTTACTCAGTTCCCTGTGTTTTTCCTCCAGTGCTGCTAAATTAGAGCCTTTAGAGAGCTGGGAATATGGAGTGAAAGAGATGCTGTTTATTCTTTTTATGCATACCTAAGGTAAAAGAAGTCATATGCCCAATCCTGTTATTAGTCACAGGCTATCTTGACAATAACGAACTTGAAGTAAAAAGATTAATTCTTCCATAAACCCAGGAGTGGATTAACAAGCTTTAGTATATGTATACTATGGAATACCATTCATCCATAAAAGGATGAATACTTTACATCTTTTGCATTAACCTAGATGGAGTTGAAATATATTCTTCTTAGGCCGGGCCTGGTGGCTCACGCCTGTAATCCTAGCACTCTGGGAGACTGAGACAGGTGGATTGCCTGAACTCAGGAGTTCAAGACCAGCCTGAGCAAGAGTGAGACCTTGTCTCTAAAAAATAGTCAGGTGGCTCAGCACCTATAGCTCAGTGGCTAGGGTGCCAGCCACACACACTGGGGCTGGCAGGTTCGAACCCAGCCTGGGCTTGCTAAACAACAACAACTACAACAAAATAGCCAGGCATTGTGGTGGGCACCTGTAGTCCCAGCTACTTGGGAGTCTGAGGCAAGAGAATCGCTTAAGCCCAAGAGTTTGAGGTTGCCATCACCTGTGATGCCACAGCACTCTACCGAGGGTGAGGTAGTGAGACTCTGTCTCAAAAATAAATTAATAAAAATACAAATAGCCAGGTGTTGTGCTGGGTGCCTGTAGTCCCAGCTACTTGGGAGGCTGAGGCAAGAGGATCACTTGAGCCCAAGAGTTTGAGGTTGCTGTGAACTATGACACTCTACCCAATGTGACAAAGTGAGACTCTGTCTCCAAAAAAAAAAAAGAAAGGAAACACATTCTTCTTAGTGAAGTATCACAAGAATAGAAAAGCAAATATCCAGTGTACTCAATACTAAAATTAAGCCAGTAGATGGTCAAATACATGCCCATAGAAGAGAAAAACTCGATTCAATTCAAGGTGGAGGTAGGGGTGGAAGGAAGGGGACTGGTGTGCTCCTACTTAATGGGCACAGTGTAAGGGTATATGGGACACCTTTTGTGTTGGGGACATAACGACAAGAGGGAGTCTATGCAATAAATGCAAAGATTGTAACTTAGCTATTTGTACCCTCACATTAACTTGAAATCAAAACATAATTCTTTTGTCGAATTATCTTTGATGGGTAAAGCAGTCTGGCTGGCGAAGTTGTCTTCCTGGACCTTCTCTCCACCTCAGTCAAGCTGGCCACGCTCAGGACACATGCACACTGTGTGTCTGTTGTTTGTGTACCAAGTTTATAATATATCTGTGAATGTAAAAATTCACTTGAAGAAGCCTGGAGGCTAAAGAGAGATAAGAAGAACTAGCACTTATATAAGGTACTCAATGAGTCACAACATAGGAAAACAAAATGAATCGATGAAAAGCTAGGAATCCAGACTTTTCACACCAGCTTCTCCATAGATCTTAGCTGATGTGTGCCTATGTTTGTTAATCTCTCCCCATATTATATCCTTTTTTATTACTCTCCTCTGCCCCTTCCTCAAAATGTTGGCTTAGTGATTTGGGAGTTTTGTTCTTCCAAAATTAAATGCACTTTCACCCTAAGTTTGCTGTACTCACATGCTGCCCTACATTTCGAAGAGAAAGGAAAAAAAAATATGGTGTTCCCACCCTCTCGTCCATCTTTCGCTTCTCCTCAGACTTGTGAGGTTGTCTAGCCCATAGACTAACGGGCTGTGGCTCATATTTGGGCAGTCTTCCACTTTGCTGGGGATGGGAAGATCTAAGGAGCATCATGAGTGAATCACACTGGGATAAGATAGGGCCAGAGGCAACCAGGAAGAAGATAATACTTGCAAGTGTTTGATATAAAGACCTCTACTTTTCTTTATTTCAGATCTATTGCAAAGGCCAGAACAGCAACCAAAGTGTGATAACAATAGACAGTCAGTATTTAGGGAAGGGACAGTCAATACCAGTGCTAAAGGAATTAGGAGGCACCACCAGACAGGTGGATTAATGTTGCTATAAGGAATGGAGTTAGACAATGAGAAATTAAGGTAGGCTGACAGTGGGAAACTGTTAACTGATGTCAAAGCCTGGAGGTGCATATGATTTCAGTCCCTGGAAGGGGAGCCAGCAAGGCTGGTATTGTGGGATCAGGGTACTAGGTGGGACACCTGTGTGAGGGCTTAGGTCCAGGGAGGAGGCATAGATCCAATGACCGGAACTGAGCACAAAGAAAGCCTGGACCTTGGAGAAGACGTGCACAGAGTGATAAAGAACACAGCTTTGCAGCCTTTCATTCATCTTGAGCTTTGACTGTGTGCTGGGTACACAATAACAGCAAAACCAGGATGAGGCTTGGATTTGCAAAGTTGGGGAATTCAAATGGCTGCAGCTCTATTACTAGCTGTGTGACCTTAAGTAAGTCACTTCACCACCCTGTGACTCAGTTTTCTGGAGGGATAGAGGAATTCCATTTAAAAAACTGGGTCACAGTGACAGGCATTACAGCAGGATGATGTTGAGTTTTAGAGTTGGGGTGGAGCTTTTCAAAAATTTACTGAGAAAGCTACATCTGAGGCTAGCACTGAGCCTATAAGTGGGATCAAATTGATGTCCCAGCTGTGGGTGGAGAGAAGACCTACAGAGACTGGAATCAGTCCCTTATAAATAACCTTAGAGCCAAGGTCAGGAATGGGGTTCCTTTATCTTGGTCTGTGCCTATTCCATCACTTCCTTCCTAATTTTATGGATACTGTCTGCAGTGAGTGAGGTCCATGTGTTTCAGGGATTTATAAATGCTTGTTACTGTTTTCATGTCTAATATGCATTTTTTTAGCCCAAAGTCCCAGAGGCTTAAATCATTTTCTGGGTTCCAAATGTCCTATGAGTGGCCCTGTTGTGTCATGTTATTACAGAAGAAAAAAGAAGAAAAAATTAAGCAGAATCGGGAAGCCCAGTTTTCTAGTAACCACTTCTTGGTACTGTCTGGCTACCCTGGAGTTGAGTGACCGCCAATAAACTATTTGGATGGACGGACTATGCAACTGGCTAGGATCCAGGTTTTTAACTGCAGCCAACCCATGTTGCAGACCACGTCTGATTCATCTCTATGTCTCTGGGCATTTTCCTGATTCTATTCCTGAATAACTCTATTCTTGGACGTATTCTAAGTGGGTATCTCTCTTGTTCTTAATGAGTTCCAGAGAAGGAGAGTCCACAGTCTCCTTTGACAGCTTATATTATTATGCTTTATGATATTGTCAAGAAATGCCTTCCTATTTCTACGACAACTCGGTTCCTGTTTCTGAATTAGTAAAAGTAGAGATGAGGCCGCCATTGCCTTTTCCCATGGTAGCCCTTTCATCCTATGTAAATAGTTTAGTGCATTAGCCCTCAAACTTCTTTCTCGGAAGAGGAAAGGATCTATCTTAGTATGCACCTGATGTGAAGTACCATTAAGAGTGAGTGAATCTGGCTCGGCGCCCGTGGCTCAACGGGCTAAGGCGCCAGCCACGTACACCTGAGCTGGCGGGTTCGAATCCAGCCTCGGCCCGCCAAACAACAATGATGGCTGCAACCAAAAAATGTCTGGGCGTTGTGGCGGGCGCCTGTGGTCCCAGCTACTTGGGAGGCGGAGGCAAGAGACTCGATTGAGCCCAGGAATTGGAGGTTGCTGTGAGCTGTAATGCCATAGCACTCTATCCAGGGTGACAGCTTGAGGCTCTGTCTCAAAAAAAAGAGTGAGTGAATCTACTCCCTCGTGGGGTGAAGTGACTTCTGCATACTTGTCCCAATTAGAATGTTAATCACACAAAGACTTTTTTCTTTCCTTTGTTCACATTTAATTAGCACTTTTGCACAAAACCAAGAAGGGCAATTAATTTAGTTTCTTAATGAATGGGCAAAGCACATTGTTCTGACACTAACTTCACTGGTCCTGCCTAATGTCCAGTTCTCTGGACCCATGTCTGATCACTAATTCTGGAACACTGCCTGGTGTTTACAGTAGGGTCACCTCAATGTCTATGGTTTATATTGGCAGTGGCTTTCATGTTGGCTTTTGCTTCTTATAAAAGGGTCTTTGAGATCATTAGGGGAGAATGATCCAGCCTCCATAGATAGACTATTACAATATCTGAAATGTTGTAAGCCGTGAAGGCAGTATATATTTGGTTTAGAGTACAGCTAAGTCTTTTTGGTTTAGAAAGACAATGTAGCATAATGGTTTAAAATAACAGCTCTAGCAATGAACATACCTGGAGTTGACTACCAGTGATGTAATTACTTGCCCATGATTTCACACAATGAAGTTAACTTTTCTCCATGCTTCACTTTTGCTCATTTCTAAAATGAATGTGTATATAATATTACCTGTATGAATGGATAAACTAATTACAGTAGATTCATAAAATGGAATACCACACATCAATAAAAAGGCATGGAATACAATGGTAAATTTTATGCTATATACATTTTATCATAATTCAAAAGTTAATAACGTAATTTACCAAAAATGGTTGAATTGTATATTTTAAATGAGTGAATGATACAGTGTGTGAGTTACCTCTCAATGAAACTGTTTTTAACAAATGGACTGTTGATACATACAACCCCTTGGATGAATCCCAAAATAATTATGTTGAGTGAAAAGAGACATACCAAAAAGAATATGCACCATATGATTCCATTTATGTAAAACTCTAGAAAATGCATACTAATCTACAGTGACAGAAAGCAGATCAGTTGTTGCTTGGAGAGGGGGTGAAGGAGGGGTAGTATGGGAAGCATCGGGAAGGAGAGATTGAAAAAATGGGCAAGGAAACTTTTAGCTATGATAGATGTGTTAATTATCTTGATTGTGGTAAAAGTTTCATGTTAATTATCTTGATTATGGTGATAGTTTTTTAGATGCGTACATATGTCAAAGATCATCAAATTTACACTTTAAATATGTGTTTAGTATATGTCAATTATGTCTTTAAAATTCTCTTTTTAAAAATAGTAACCTTTTTATATGGCTGGTAAGAGGTTGAAATGAGACAATGAATGAAAATGGCCTGGCAAATGACAAGTGCTTAATAAATTGAGATGGCTGCTTCAGCCTGTAGTCTTAGCTACTTGGGAGTCTGAGGTGAGAGGGTTGCTTGAGGGCAGGAATTTGAAGCAGCAGTGAGCTAAGATTGCACCACTGCACCCAGCCTGGGCAACAGAGCAAGACTCGTTCTCTAAAAATTAAAAAAAAAAAAAAAAGTGTGTGGGAAACTCGATGCAGGGAGGAGGGTCATCTGAAAATCATTCAGGTACTCATCCAGATTTTCCCGAACAATGATCTATTTGGTACTTGACTCCCCTATCTCCCAAAGGGAAGACTTGACCTAAGCTCAGTTACCCACCAGACTGATGAAGTTCTTCCCCCATCAGGAAAAACTGCGCCTTCTCACGCTTGTCAAGGTCCCAAGCACAGGGTAGGTGGCTTTCCCAAACCAGTACCCTAAATAGCTGGCATACTAATTTTATTTTTTGTGTGTGTGGTTTTTGGCCAGGGCTGGGTTTCAACCCGCCACCTCCAGCATAAGGGGCCAGCGCCCTTCTTTTTTTGAGCCACAGGTACAGCCCTGGCATACTAATTCTAGACAACCTAGTGCTAAGCTACCTGTAAACTACTCACAGACAAAGGATACTACTTATCCTATGAAAAGAAAGGAGACAAAAAGAGAAAGAAATCTATTTCTACTAAGGTTCATTTTTGCTGCTGTAACAGAATATTTGAGACTGGATACTTCATAAAAATAAGAGATATGTTTCTTACAATTCTGGAAGCTGGGAAGTCCAAGGTCAAGGCGTTAGCATGTTTGGTGTCTGGGGAGGGCCTGCTCTCTGCTTCTAAAATGGTACCTTGTTGCCGCATCCTCTAGAGGTGAGAAAATAGTGTTTCTCACCAAGAGAAAAGCCCCTACAGAAAGCCCAATTTTTAAGGCATTGAATCCACCCATAAGGGCAGAGCACCCATGCTCTCATAACATTTTAAAGTCTAACCTCTTAATACTGTTACAATGATAATTACATGTCAACATGAGTTTTGGAGGGGGCAAACCTTCAAACCACAGCAGGGTTTCTTACACAGAGCTGACAAAATCCTGACCTCATCACTCTTGTACTATTTTTTTTTTAATGCAGCATAGATCCACAAACTTAATGGCCTAAAACCACATCTATTTATTATTTCACAGTTTCCATTAGTCAAAAGACTGAACACACCTTAACAATATTTTCTGCTCATGGTCTCACAAGACGGACACCAAAGTGCCAGTTGGCATGCATTCTCATTTAGAGACTTGACTAGTTATAAGCTCCCTGGAGTTGTTGGCAGAATTCATTTTTTGTGTGCCTAGAAACCACCCTCCTCATAAGCAGTTCACAACATGGTATTTGCTTCTTCAAGGCCACTAATGACATGCTTTTCACCTCAGGAAGATACTGTGCTCCTTCTAAAGGGTTTTCATGGGCCTGGTACAATGGCTAATACCTATACTCCTAACTCTCTGGAAGGCCAAGGTGAGTGGATTGCTTGAGCTCAGGAGTTAGAGACCAGCCTGAGCAAGAGTGAAACCCCCTCTCTAAAAATAGCCGGGCGTTGTGATGGGCACCTGTAGTCCCAGCTACTTGGAAGGCTGAGGCAAGAGAATCGCTTGAGCCCAAGAGTTTGAGGTTGCTGTGAGTTACAATGCCAGGGCACTCTACTGAGGGTGATAAAGTGAGACTATGTCTCAAAAAAAAAAGAAAAAAAAAAAAGGTTCTCTTCTGCACGGCCAAGAACACAGTAAGTATAGCAAGCAGACAGACTCAGAATGGGAGAAGATATTTGCAGGTTATGTCTCTGACAAAGGTTTAATAACCAGAATACACAGAGAACTCAAACGTGTTAGCAAGAAAAGAATAAATGATCCCATCTCAGGGTGGGCAAGGTACCTGAAGAGAAACTTCTCTGAAGAAGACATGGCCTACAGACACAGGAAAAAATGCTCATCATCCCTAATCATCAGAGAAATGCAAATCAAAACTACTTTGAGATATCATCTAACTCCAGTAAGATTAGCCCACATCACAAAATCACAAAACCAGAGATGTTGGCATGGATGTGGAGAAAAGGGAACATTTCTACATTGCTAGTGGGAATGCAAACTGATACATTCCTTTTGGAAAGATGTTTGGAGAATACTTACAGATCTAAAAATAGACCTGCCATTCGATCCTATAATTCCTCTACTAGGTATATATCCAGAAGACCAAAAACCACATTATAACAAAGATATCTGTATCAAAATGTTTATTGCAGCCCAATTCATAATTGCTAAGTCATGGAAAAAACTGAAGTGCCCATTGACCCACGAA
>CAUYON010002171.1:0-15087 GCA_963573935.1 Arctocebus calabarensis
ATGACCTAATCACTTCTTTTTTTTGAGACAGAGCCTCAAGCTGTCACCCTGGGTAGAGTGCTGTGGCATCCCAGCTCACAGCAACCTCCAATTCCTGGGCTCAAGCGAGTCTCTTGCCTCTGCCTCCCAAGTAGCTGGGACTACAGGCACCTGCCACAACACCCAGCCATTTTGTGGTTGCAGCCGTCATTGTTGTTTGGCGGGCCCTGGGGTTGGATTCGAACCCGCCAGCTCAGGTATACGTGGCTGGCGCCTTAGCCCATTGAGCCACAGGCGCCGAGCCCTAATCACTTCTTAATGGCCTCATCTCTTACTACTGTTCCATTGAAGATTAAGTTTCAACATAAATTTCGGAGGAAATGAAAACATTCAAATCATAGCACTAACAGACTAATAAATAACTAGAGATAACCTAAAAGTCCACCAACCAGGATTAGTTAATTTGTGGCATAGTCGATGACAATGAATAAATTCCAAATGCATACCACAAGATGGATAAATTATAAAAATATAACATTGTGTAAAGGAAGACCAATCTGAAAGTGTTTGATATGTACTCTGATTCTGTTAATATACACTTAAAAACCAAACCAAAATAAATCATTTTTGTTCTCAGTGGTAAAAGTACAAAGCGAAGCAAGGAAAGGTGGCCACAGAAGTCAGGATGGTGTTGTGTCTGGGAGTCGGAGAGGAAGGAATGGACTGGAGACAACCCAGGGAAACCTCTGGTGAGAGCATTCTATTTCTTGACTCAGTAGTGGTTACACAAGTATTTCCTTTATGATTATACACTATACTGCATGTTTGTGTTTTGTCTATTTTTTTCTGTATCTGTATTATATTTCACAAAGTTAATAAAGGTTATGAAACAAAGAAAAGCTTCTTTGGTGAAACAGACACCAGCTCCCAGTAGAATGAGTACAACACAGCTGATTTCAAGAGCGTGGACCTGGGGCCCTACAGAAGGATCCTCACTTTGTAGGCCAGAAAAAAACCCAATAAGAAAGTCATATTTCTGCTCCGTGAGTATCAGCTTGAGGGAGGAGAGGGGTTATGTGTATAGTGTCAATAAAATCATTGCAAGGACTCATGCATTCTTTAATGACCTAATCCTGTAGGGCGTCAGCCAGTCTCAAGATAGAATTGAAGTAAAGCTGTGCAGGCTTCAACCCCCTTGATGTGTCTGAAAATGCTCAGTTCAGCTCCATCATGGGTGAGAAAATGACACCAGAATTCCTGAGTCCTGGTGCAACAATGATGCTTCCTTTGTGATGTCATTGGCAACTGCCTCTGACCTCACCCACCAGAAGTTTCTAATATTGATATGTGGTAGAAGCTGTTGGTAGTAGGTGATGATGACCTTCCACCAGTCACGAATTTACCTTCTTCTGGGAGAGAAGGAGTAGCACAAGAGACTGCTACTGGCTAAGACTACCTACCTGTTTGGGCCTTGGTGAGTGGGGCCCAGTCTGAAACTAGGGATAGGAGGGGACAGGGAGATCAAGGCTGCCTCAGGAAAAGGGAGTCCAGGATTCTCTGCTTTGAAGGCCAAGTGATTAAAGGCCCCTGACTTTTCCACTCTGGCCCCATCAACCTGAGGAATGCCACTTTCCCAGTGGGACGGTGCTTTGTGCCTTAGACCTAAACCCAAGGTCTTCTCCTCTCTAGAAATCCACAACCCCATGTCTGTTTAGACAAGAGTACACTGGAAAAACTGGTTTTCCATACCAATCCATTGCCCCTCTACCTTCTGCACAAGAAATAAAGTTCCCTTCTATCTGGAAGAGCAGGTGAGAGTATATGATAAAATCCTGATCTCCCAAAATAGACTCACTTTCTTAAAGAGGTTTCATTTGGCTGGAGGTTGGGGTATACCCTAGTATCTGGATTGTCACTTAAGTGTGAATAGTACCTTGGTTCTGCCTTGAAAATACTATCCCTGACAGTGGCTAAGTTTATATTTTGGAACCTATAGCAAAATCTACAGAGTCTGAGTCCTGTTACCTCCAGGCCTACTGCCCCTGCTCACCCCTTGCTTAACAGTTTCACCCAACACCAGGCCCTGGGCTGATAGGAACACGAGCATGTGACTCTCCTGTCTCATGACCCAAGTCATTAGAGTCAAACTGATGAGAAACAGCAGTGATCACACCCACTTGACTCTTTCCTGGGCCTCTTGACTTTTCTCTCTCATTTTTTCTGAATATCTCAAATGGGCAGTGTAGAAAGACCATATACAGCTGTGTAGGCTGTGCACATTTGTGCTTTTTTTCCAATTACAGACAATTGTACAATGAATATCCTTGTGAATGTAGGTATCTATAAGCCCAGATGAGTGTTTCTGATGAAATGATTTCTAGAAAACAGGGACCAGTTCCCAGAGTCTTGGGACTATGGACTCAATAGACTATGAAAGTTGTGCCCCTGTGGTTCTTCACTGGGCTGGTTTTAGGACCTCGAGCAGTTTCACCAATCACTACAGAAGGTCCCCAACTTACAACAGTTTGACTTAATGATTTTTTTTACTTACTGTGGTGTGAAAGCAATATGCATTCAATAGAAACCATGTTTCAAGTATCCATATGACCATTATGTTTTTCATTTTCAGTATATTATTTAATAAATTACATAATATTCAACACTTTATTACAAAATAGGCTTTGTGTTAAATGATTTTGACCTGTAGGCTAAGGTAAGTGTTCCAAACACATTTAAGGCTGGCTAGGCTAAGTTATTATGTTTAGCAGGTTAGATGTATTAAACACATTTTCCACTTAAGATATTTTCAATTTATAGTGGGTTTTGGGGATGGACACCATCTTAAGTCAAGGAGCATCTGTATTTTCTTCTTTTTCTTCTTCTTTTTTTGAGACAGAGTCTCACTCTGTCACCACTTGGGGTAGTGCCATGGCATCATACCTCACAGCAACCTCCAACTCCTGGGTTCTAGCAATCTTCTTGCCTCAGCCTCCCAAGTATCTAGGACTATAGGCACCCACATGATGCCTAGCTAGGTTTTCTGTGTTTGATAGAGATGGGGTCTTGCTTTTGCTTGGGCTGGTCTCTTAACTCCTGAGCTTGAGCAATCCACCCACCTCAGCCTCCCAAAGTGCTAGGATTACAGGTGAGCCACCACATCTGGCCTGAGCGTCAGTTAGTGGGACTCTTCCTAAGTGCTGCCATCTAAAGTAACACAGATTTCACCACCTTGGCCATTAAAAAGTATTTATTGGGCTCAGCGCCTGTGGCTCATATTATGTAATATGTAATATGTAAAAAAAGTATTTATTGAATCAGGGCACTTAAATACTATAAATAAAAAGAAAAAGAAGATACAAAAAATAAGATACAATACAGACTTAACAGGATTTATAATCTAGGGAGAAGGTAGATATATATAAATAAATCAAAATCTCTGCTTTCTGGGCGGCATCTGTGGCTCAGTGAGAAGGGCACCAGCCCCATATAACAAGTGTGGTGGGTTCAAACCCGGCCCCGGCCAAACTGCAACAAAAAAAATAGCTGGGTGTTGTGATGGGCGCCTGTAGTCCCAGCTACCCGGGAGGCTGAGGAAAGAGAATTGCCTAAAGCCCAAGAGCTGGAGGTTGCTGTGAGCTGTGGTGCTACAGCACTCTACTGAGGATGACAAAGTGAGACTCTGTCTCTAAAAAAAAAAAAAATCTGCTTTCCAATCCTTGAGAAAAGGTGCAATTTTGGATGACTGAGTTTTCTGGATACTGAAGTTTTCTCTATCATACAAACTTTTTTATTTTTTGAGACAGAGTCTCAAGCCATCACCCTGGATAGAGTGCAGTGACATCACAGCTCATGGCAATCTCCAATTCCTGGACTCAAGAGAGTCTCTTGCCTCCACCTCCCAAGTAGCTGGGACTACAGGCGCCTGCCACAACACCTGGCCATTTTTTGGTTGCAGCTGTCATTGTTGTTTGGCGGCCCGGGCTGGATTCGAACCCGCCAGCTCAGGTGTACCTGGCTGGCGCCTTAGCCCATTGAGCCACAGGCGCCAAGCCCATACAAACTTTATTTTAATTCTTTTTTACATTTCAGTTTAATAGGGTTCAAACGATAAGGTTACAATGTTTGCATTGGACCCAGGAGAGGTGCCATATACACTTACTTTTTGCCCATTAGGCAGGGGAGCACACCAATATCCCGCCCTCCTCCTCTCTGCCCTCCTACCACTCCCGCCACCTTGAATTGAATTGAGTTGTCTCTTGTGTGGGCATGTATTAGTTTGTCTACTGGCTTCGTGTTAGTATTGACTACATTGGAGACTTGCTTTTCTGTTCTTGTGATACTCCACTAAGAATGTGTTTCCACTCTATCCAAGTTAATACAAAAGATATAAAGTCTCCACCTTTTTTATGGCTGAATATTTAATAATTTTTGATTGGAAATACTCTATAAATATGTAATTGCCTTCCTTTTCTTTCTTTCTTTTTTTCTTTTTTTTTTTTTTTGAGGCGGAGTCTCACTATGTGGCCCTCAGTAGAGTGCTACGGCATCACAGCTCAAGCAAACCTCAAACTCCTGGGCTTAAGTGATTCTCAGCCGCCCAAGTAGCTGGGACTACAGGTGTCCGCCACAACGCCCGGCTATTTTTTGGTTGTGGTTGTCATTGGTGTTTGGCAGGCCCGGGTCGGATTGAAACCCGCCAACTCTGGTGTATGTGCTGGCGCCCTAGCCACTGAGCTACAAGCACCAAGCCTAACTGCCTTCCTTTTAAAATAAAATATTTGGTCAGTGACTTAACCTTCTCCCTGCTTGGGAGAGAGAAACTGTTTACTACTGTCCCTTACTGACCTTTGGGGGTTTGAACTCTAGGTCAGAATCCACACCAGGACTTTTGATGAAACTCTGAGACCCGCAGGAGTGTGGCTTTCTGCAAACTGGAAATGACCCAGCTCCAACTCCCTTGGGCGGTGGCCAATTTGTAGATCTTTCTTTGGCTGGGGTAGGGACAGGAAACCTAGGTACCAACTGGGTACCAGCCACTGCTGGTGCCAGGAGCTGGTCCTCGGGCGGGGCAGAGCACTACCTTTGTGGGGTTGTGTGTCTTTTCTTGCTTCTGGCCGGGGGATTCGGAAGACTTAGAAAGGGACGGTGACTCAGAGGAGACCTTGGGAGTGGCGGGCAGGTGCGCAAGGGAGGCGCCGAGGCCTAGAGCATCATTGAAAGATGCAGCCAACTGCAGCAAGGGACCGGCGGCCTTGTGCGTTTTTGAGTTTGTAATTTGTAGATGGTCCCTAGTACCGACAAGATCTCTGAGGCGGAGCCTGGGTCTCCGCATTTGATAATCCAGCCTGGGTTCCCCACGGGTCAGAGCAGCCTTGGGGCGGGGCCAAGGTTGGCTCCTGCTAGGGAGGAGCTGGGATGCCGCTCCCGCGGTGATACGGAGGGGAATTTGCTGACAGTCCCTTGCCAGGTGGGGCTGGCTTCACCAGCTGGCGAGGAAGACCGGCAGGCAGTCTCCTCCCAGGTAGGAGCGTGTAGCCTGTCACTGCAGCCTGGCGGTCTGGGCTCCCTACCTGGGGCTGGGGCCATGGCGCTGAGGGCGCAGATGTGGTGAGCACGCGGGTAGTGATGGGGCGCAGAACCCGGGTCCTGGGATGCGGGACGGGGAAGGATTGCCGGCTCTGTGCCTTCCCAGACCTCTCACTGGGAGGGTTGAGGGTGGGGGAGATTGCGCCACAGTGCCTTGCCACGCTCGCTGTCCCCAGTGTGTACCCGGGAAAGGGTGGACGAGCCGCCCACCGGGGAGGGCGTGGCTTAGTAGACCTGTCTTCACCGGATGGGGGAGGATAAAGGAGGCAGGCGGATTGCCTAGGTGGTCCCTTGCCTCCAGCCTGACAGCCAGGGGGAGTTACCAGCGGAGCTACCCCACCCCCACCCCAAGGATTGGGGGTGCTCTGCCGCCCACTCACTGGGTCGGGTGGGAGGGAGCAGTCTATTCCGCCTTTAAGGGTTATGGCAACGTCACTGCTGCCTCACTGCTGTGCTGCTGCCGGGCAGGCTGCGCCCCTGGGCCCTCCAGGCAGAGGATGCCATCTTTCCCCCCACGTGCTTCCAAAGAAAAGCTCTTGCCTCCAGCTTTACCTTGATCTTGAAAGAGAAACATTGGGTTTAGATGAAGACCCTGGGGAAACTGAGGCCCGGGGTGCTGTGGCTTGAGCAAGGTCATGTAGCAGGTCCTACACAGCTGGCCTTCCAGGCACCACCTTAGCCTGAGGCTCTCTGGAAAGGTAGGGACCTTCTTGCTTTCTAGACCCCCTGGTCCTACCTGACCCCCTCACACACACCTTAGGACCCCTTTCTTCATCCCTGAGGATGCAGGGAGTTAGGACTTCATGTGGCTTCAGGGTGCCATGGGTGTGAACCTTGTAGGGATCAGAATTGTCTGGGAACAGGAGAAAATTTGCTCATGAAAAATGTTCATCTGAGCAGAGGAGCCAGAGGCCTATGCTGTCCTCGTGGGTCCAGGGAGAGAATGAATTGGCTTTGGGAACAGGAAGGCTCTGGGGGCAGCCCAGTGCCCAGCTTCAGCCCCTGTACCAGCCTTGACAGAGGCCAAGTGAAAATTCCCCGGCTGTCATGGGGAGGGAGGTGCTGAGGGGAACAAAGAGATGGACTTTTTCTTTTAATGGCCTGTGACACTCTAGAAAGGAGGGTCTGGGGAACATGTCGGTGGATGTGCCTGTTCTCAGCCTCACCCTCTGTATTACCATTGTATCTTGTTCTCTCGCTGACTCCTGTACCCCTGGACAACTGGATGACATTTGATCTGTTGCCCTTAGAAGTGAACTTTTTCTGAATTCATCCTGTCCTCCTCCTTCCCAGGGCAGATGCCTTTCTCTGGAGGGAAATTGAGACAGAAAGAGAGCCTATAGTATTTTAGAGCTGGAGCCAGCCATTTTCATTGTGCACAAGAGGAAACTGAGGCACAGAGGGTGCAGCAAGTTGCTCCAGGTCACCTAACTACATGTAGACCTCGCAACCCTCCCCACCCCAGGCACCTCAAGGCAGACTGAAAGGACCTTTTCTTCTTACCTCCTGGCTCGGCACAGCCCCAGCCCTGGCAAGGTGAGGCTGCTTATGCCTCTTGACAGGTGTCACGGACATTTTCTTTTCCTTTAAGATATGTTTTCTAGTTACTTGGAAAGGAAGCATCTTGAGGAGGGGAAGTGAAATTATTTGGTGACCCTCCCATCAAGCCCTCACAGGGGATATATGATTTCTCTGGGCCTGTCAGAGCCCAAGAGCAGATGTCACTCCTGCCCTAGTGCCAGTAGCCGTGACCACAGCCAGGGAGCAAGGACCCATAGCACAGGCACAGCGTCTCAGGAAGGAAGGTTCGACTAGCGCGGATTCCATGTGAAAGGGGTTACTCCTGGCTAGTCCGTGATTTCACAGCATGCCCTGGTCTGCATGATGATCACCAGGAATTGCTGGGGGGACCTACAGGGAGGCATGAGGCTCCTCGTAAGCCAGATGGGAGCCAACTGCTTGTGGAGTCTCAGTGCAGTCCATAGAGGAGAGGACCCACCTTATTAGTGTAGCCAGCTGCTCTGCTGGGGTCTCAAGAAGCTGGTGGCATGTGTTCCTCCTGGCTAGCAGAGGCAGGCTCAGGCCTCAAAGAGGCCCCTGGGTCATGGAAGGAGAACCTGACTTAACAGAGTAGAGGACCTGGTTCTGGATCAAGAGCCCCTATTGGTTGGCACTCTGCCCTCAGTTTCCCTACCTGACAGCTGGACATGAACACACCTTCTCCAGATGGACAGGTGGGCCTTGGAAACGTGCCAAGTGTTTATTACAGATGAGAAGTGTTACTCTTGGAGACTCTGGTCCAGATTGGAGCCATCTGTTTCCTGCCTCGGTAGGGGGAAAGTAGTTCTTCTCTGACTGGAGGACACCCTCTCCCATTGTGACTAGGGCATCTTTCTAAGTTTGGAGGGCAGGCCAGCCTTCCTCAACCCACTTGTGTTGTGTTTTTGTCCCCAAGGAGATCCTTTTCCCCATCCCCAGCTATATTTGGCATATTTAATAAGATTTTCACCCCTTGAAATGCCGGTGTCTAGAGGTACAGTGGCCCTTCCTGTAGGTCTGTGTCCTCCCCACGTAACTCTCAAATCACACGGACTCTCTGCTCCGATTCTTCCTGAGAAGTGGCTGGTGGAGAAACCATAAAGATAATGGGCGTAAAGGGCTGAGCACTCTTTGCACAGTGTCCAGTTTGCAGGAATCCACATGGCATTCAGGCCATGGGCAGGCTCACACTGCAGAAGCTGTAATCAAAGTGCTTAGGGAAAGTGCTCAGTTTTCAGTGAGAAGAGCAGCTATTAGTGCCCTGTATTGCCTGAGGTGGGGCCGTGGTGCTCTCTCCTCTTCCCTCTCCTGGGAGAGCAGAGAGAGCAGTGGTTTTCGCAGTTTACTCACAGTCAGCACGGGTGGTGTAAATGGAACTCCACATTCTTGCCCAGGAGTTGGCTGGTGCAACTCGTGCAAAGTAGCATTGCAGGAGGAGCTGAGATGGAACGTGGGCAGCTCTTGAAATATGATGGGTCTTTGTTCTAGATCTGTCTGGATTGCTCAGGGCCAACCGAGGATGGCTCTTAGGAAGAGCAACCTGGAGCCAGAACTCCATGTTCTGTGTTTCTAGGGCAGGATATACACCCAAGCTCTGTGTTCCTTGCCAGCACCCCTGGGGCTGGGGCTAAGACATGCAGAAGGAGGGCAGGAGGGGAGGGGAGCCCACTGTCACCTCTGGCATCCTCCTGGTCATTAGTAACATTCCCCAAAAGGAAGGTGAAGTATGGACCCACTTAGAAAACCAGGGCTGAGACCCTTGTGTCCTGGGCTCCCACTGCCTGTTCTCCCACTCTTCCACGCTACTGTTTCACAAGAGCACCCACAAGATGAAGTGGGAAAAGCTGGGCTGGGGCAGGTGAGCTATGACCCAGCCCTGTACCTACAGGTCTTTGTTCCTGCCAAACCAGGGCTTCTAATGTCCTCAGGGGATCAGAGGCAGACAGGCCAGGCCAGCTTCCCGTGGGAATTCAAGCTGTCCCCTCCCCATTCCTGAGTGGCCTGGCTAAGGAAGGTCCTGGAAATGGGAAGCTTCTCTCTCTGGCTGAATCTTCTCACATCTTTCCCAGCCAGGGGAACACTGGCCTCAGGTCATGGGGTCCTGGTGAAAGAGCAAGGGATACAGGAGAGCAGGATATGGCTGTTAATTGGAGTTTTGATGTTATATCCTCCTTGCCTTGGAGCACCTGAGTGGCACCAGGTCTCTGTGGGGAGGTCAGCTGTATTTTGATGGGACCATGGAGTGTGCAGGACCGTCATACATGCACTCACTCTTGGGGGCCACTGGGAGCGGGATTCCCACAAGAGGTATGGGAGGAAGCATTTCTTGGTGACTGAATCCCCTTTCTACCATTGGGTTATCCTTTTTACCTTCTGAGTGGCCACTGCCCAAGGATCTCTGGGGTGGCTGGCCACACTTTGGCAGTACCAAACAATACCTCCAAATGGCTGCCCAACAAATGTCACCTGCTCCAGGCACTGTTAGGGCTGAACCATTCCCAGGACCGGCAGAGGGAGGTCTTCTCAGAAGCAAAGTGGATGCGGAGGTGTGTGTGAGAGGGGCGGGAATGTCCTTCAGGGTAATGAACAAGCTGTCGCTGGACTGGGGACCCCTTCTCAGCTGGAGCTTCAAATGCCCAGGCCTATAAACTAAGCCTGGCTTGGGGAGAGCTTCTCAGGCACCAGAAGGCCAAAAACCTAAGGTGAGACAGCTCGAGATCCTGGAGCCACTCATGTCACTTGTCATTACTTTTTTTTTTTTTTTTTGTCATTACCTTTTATCTTCTCTATATCTTAGGAGAGAGGTTAAAGCAGGTGTGAATAGCACAATTGTGAGATGAGAAAGTTGAGGCTTAAAAGTAGTGTTGCCATAACCCCACTCACACACAGAAGCAGCAGAACTCACACTGGGCCGTGGCTGACCTGCATCCAGGGGGTCATCTGGGAGCTGCCTTCATAAGCACAGCAGACACAGCCAAGCTCACCCTCCCATTGCTGTAGCTGGTGGTTTTGCTGAAATTGCTTAAGGCAAAAGACTTGGAAGTGAAGGTTGTACATTTCACCCCTTTCCCTGCACCTGACAGGGTGCCCAGAGCTGGGATCTCCTGTCACATGAACAGGGAACACAGAAGGATAGCATTCCCACCCCACCCCACCCCTGCGTTCAGAGATGCTGATCTGAAGGAAGCAGAGGGAGGGGACTCAGCTCAGCCAGGCCCAGGCCCGCCCCGGAAAGGGATGCCTTGGGGCCCTGGCCCAGGCATGGACAATGGGTAAGCCCCTGGCAGAGTGGAGGACTAGAAGGAGCTACCATCCCTGTGCTCTCCTGAGGGTCTGGGGAGGTGGGAGCAGCTCTGATCTTTCCCCAGAGACAGAGGAGGGAAGAGGTGTGGCAGAGCAGGCTCTCTGAGCCAGGCCTGATTCCCAAGGAATGCATTGAGTCTTTGAGCTCTTCTCTGACCCAGAACCTGCCATCAAAGGCGAATCTTAAGTTAAGCTTTCTGGCAATGTTCCTTCCCACGCCATGGTCTTACTAGAAGCTCTTTGTGTGCAGGAGAGGATGACGTGTCAGATCGCCTTACAGTTTTTACAAATACTCATGCCCAGCTTTCTGCTCCCACTCACCCCAACTTGGCTGAGAATGGTTGCCCTGGAAAATCAGACATTGCTCTGGACTGTCTGAGCCACCTGCTCCTACCCCTGTTCTTGTCATCATCCCCATCCTTATCTGTTCAGTCTCTCAGTCCTAAAGCCCAACTCAAATGCCACCTCCTCCATGAAGCCCTCCCTGGACCTCAGCCAGAAAAGGTCTCAGAAGCCTTTCATGGACTTGTCACATTGAGGATATATCCTCTGCTACACAGTGAGCTCATCCTCTCATCATTCAAGTGTTCATTGAGTGCCAGCCATACATAGGTTCTGGTAATTCACTGAGAAGAGGGTAGGTAAGCATGGAAACAGCTTGGAATAATAATATTCTGTGATTATGGCAGTACAAAGCTCCAGGGGATATTCTGGGAAGGGCTGATGAAGCTGAAAGCGTACACACTTTATGACCAAGAGTTTCATATCCAGGTATATCATTACCTAGAGAAAGTCATATGTGCACATAAGCAGACATTTCCAAGGGTGTCCAGGACAGCAATGCTTGAAATGCAAAAAAAGAGGTCTTGACCTCAATATCTGTGATAATAGTGACTAAAACTTGTGATACTATGCAGCAAATTATGTATAATTGGAGAATTTTATTTCATATAAATTATATCTTAACAGAGTTGATCTCTATATATACATACATATACACACACATACATATACATTCTCTATTAACATGAATAAATCTCAAAAACAGTTTTGCCAAAAAAAAAAAAGAAATTGCAGAATAATTCCATTAGTGCAAATTTAATTTTCATAAAAATCACAAAGTAGTCCCAGCTGTGATTTATGGATTTATTGATTGCTGTTGCAATACCTGCCAAGTTCATGCCTCTGGTGCCTCTGGGAAGAGAGGGAATGGGGGTTGAAAGGGGAAAGGAAAGATGGCTAGCTTATCCCTAGCACTTCCTTTGACTAAGAAGATCTGAAGCAAAAATGGCAGTGTGTTAACATTTGTGGATTCACTTGGTTTTATTCTTTTGCCTTTTTGTGTTTAAATTAGTTTTTCAAAATTAAAAAAAGATAGTCATCTGGGGTCTGAGGAAAGATACTGACTTCTCCTTGGGAAGTCAAGACAGGGTCGAAGAGGAGATGACAGCTGAGTGTTAAAGAAAGGGGGTCATTTTGAGTTTTATCTAGGGGTAGGGGAGCTGGAAAAAAGAGGTGTAGGGTGTTCAAGCCCAGGAAGTATATGAGCAGGCTCTTTGCACTTTTGAAATATTTGTTGAATGACTTGTGTTTATCAAACTGTCCTTCTCAAATGCCTTCTCTCCCCTTCCTTAATTTTAGCTCCGCTATTTCTTGGTTGTGTATATAGTAAATAGGGTCATAGAGAAAAAGCATGTGTCATTTGATGATTTTTTTTAAAGAATAGATACTCTAAAAGCAAACAAAAAAAAAGAATAGATACACTGACAGAGGTGGAAGAAGAAAGAGGCCAATATATACAGTTAAGTATTAAAATAGAGAAATAGCCACTGATACACAAAAAAATAAAATTTTTAGAGGATGCTCTGTTTGACCATATGCAAATTGAGTTGAAAACCAGCTAACTCTGATAATTTTCTGGGAAAACATAAATCATCAGTTGGACCCCAGAAGAACTAGAAAACCACAATAGACCAATAATCATGGAAGAAACTAAGTTTTCATACAATTCTTATGAAACAAAATTTTAAAAATCCAGGTTTAGACAGCTTATAGTTTCTATCAAACCTTCAAGGAACAGATAATTTAAATGTTATTTAAAATGCACCACTATACCGGATCACAGAGAAGAAAATATTCCAAATTATTCTAGGAAACCAGCACAACATGATACCAAAGCTTGACAAAGAGGGCACAAAAAATCTTATGTATGAATATTGACACAAAATTCATAAATAGCAATAAATAAAATCACCCAGCATTATATTAAAAAATGAATATACCAGGGCGGCTCCTGTGGCTCAGCGAGCAGGGCACCAGCCCCATATGCCGAAGGTGGCGGGTTCAAGCCTGGCCTCGGCCGAACTGCAAAACAAAAAAATAGCCGGGCGCTGTGGCGGGCGCCTGTAGTCCCAGCTACTAGGGAGGCTGAGGCAAGAGAATCGCTTAAGCCCAAGAGCTGGAGGTTGCTGTGAGTGTGACTCCACGGCACTCTACCCAGGGCAATAAAGTGAGACTCTGTCCCTACAAAAAAAAAAAAAAAAAAGGTAAATTAATAAGATGGGAAGAGGAGAAATAATCTAAAATTGAAAACAGGCCTAGACAAATGAACCCAGCTAGGTTTCAAATGAGTAACATAACCATAATGAAGGGGGTTGGGATAGAAAGGAAAATCAGGTGATTAATGGCCACATAGGAGATATTGGTGTATACTCTCATTTGTGGTGGGGGAATGGGAAAGGACTGCAAATAAATCCTGAACCCTATTTCTAGGTTTGTTTTTTGTATTGGTAAGGGTAAAGCAGTTCTGAAACTGTTTAGGTATATTATTGGGTTGAATGATAAGGTAAAAACTGTTGATGTTGTTGGAAGTCAGAATTCTTACTGTGAAGTGAGATGCAAACGTGGAATTGAGGAAGGCGAGAATGAACCCAGTGGATTGTAATTAGAGGTATTGGTATAGATTTTACAGGTTATAAAAATATTGATAGATATGTGGGCATGTCTATATAAAGTACTTATGCATATGTATATACAAACATACATTGCTTAACCTTCTTCTGAAGTATAGAAGCAGGGACACCCTGGAGCACATATATCTTGATTTTTAAAGCATTCTTCACTGTAAGTATTCAGAGACATGGCTGATTTCAAGGCTGAGGCAGGAAAGGTATAAGATGAGTCTGGACTACAGCGAGCTATGATACTGCCAGTGCTCTCTGTTCTGGGCGACAAGAGCAAGACCCTGTCTCAAAAAAAATCAACAAAATAAATAAATAATCTGGAAAATCACACATTGCAAGAAATAGAAAATAAGGAAGTGCTTATAAAAAAGGTAGGGGCAGGCTCAGCGCCTGTGGCTCAAGCAGCTAAGGCGCCAGCCATATACACCTGAACTGGCGGGTTCGAATCCAGCCCGGGCCCGCCAAACAACAATGACGGCTGCAACCAAAAAATAGCTGGACATTGTGGTGGGCGCCTATAGTCCCAGCTACTTGGGAGGCAGAGGCAGGAGACTCGCTTGAGCCCAGGAATTGGAGGTTGCTGTGAGCTGTGATGTCATAACTCTCTATCCAGGGTGACAGCTTGAGGCTCTGTCTCAAAAAAAAAAAAAAAAAGAAAGAAAGAAAAAGGTAGGGGCAATTCATTAAGAGCTACCTTGAAACTCATTTTGGCCAAAGATGGGACAATTCGAGTGCTAATTAAGAATAGTAATGATTTATAGCCATTGGGAAAAAACAGGTTTCCTCAGATCCATGTTGATAATATTGGATAATCAAAGAACTAGGGGAGAAAGGAAGGCATATTCTGTAGGACAAAGATGGCTGATAGGCTTGGTGCTCACAGCTCAGTGGTTTGGGCACCGGCCACATACAACGGGGCTGGTGGGCTCAAACCCTGCCCGGGCCTGCTAAACAACAAAGACAACTACAACAAAAAACTAGCTAGGCATTGTGGTGAGCACCTAGAGACCCAGCTACTTGGGAGGCTGAGGCAAGAGAATCACTTAAACCCAAGACTTTGAGGTTGTTGTGAGCTGTGACGCGACAGCACTCAATGGAGGGCAACATAATGAGACTCCGTCTCAAAACAAACAAACAAACAAAGAGGACTGATAAATTTAGAAGTTGGTGCGGGAAACTCTTCATTTTGCAACCATATTCATGGCAAAGATTGGCTCAGGCAGGATTCCTAAATAGAAATTAAGTCTAGACTGGGCACAGTAGCTCACTCCTGTAATCCCAGTACTTTGGGAGACTGAGGTGGGAGGATTGCCTGAGGCCAGGAGTTTGAGATCAGCCTGGGCCACATAGTAAAACCTAGTCTCTATAAAAATAAAAACATAAAAAAAATCAGCTGGGCATGGTGATACATACCTATAATCCTAGTTACCGGGGAGACTTGTTTATACAGAGAGTAAGTTACATAGTTGCCTTTGGGTAGGAATTGGGAAGATGGGGGAAATGGGGAGTGACTGCTTTGGGTATTGGGTTTCTTTTGAATCATGATTGCTAAATATGTTAAAAACCATTGAGAGGCGGCTCCTGTGGCTCAGCGAGTAGGGCGCCGGCCCCATATACCGAAGGTGGCGGGTTCAAGCCCGGCCTTGGCCGAACTGCAAAACAAAAAAATAGCCGGGCACTGTGGCGGGCGCCTGTAGTCCCAGCTACTAGAGAGGCG
>CAUYON010002172.1:0-15396 GCA_963573935.1 Arctocebus calabarensis
TTTGACAAAGACATATATATAACACATATACAGATTTTGTACATGTATGTGTACAAAATACACATACTATATTAGAGTATATTAGATATACTCTAATGTTCACTAATTTGTTTACAGACCATAGCTGTAGTCCTCTCTTTCCTTCCTTCTTTCTTTCTTTCTTTCCTTCCTTCTTTCTTTCTTTCCTTCTTTCTTCCTTTCTTGCTTTTTTCTTTTTTAGAGACAGAGTCTCACTTTGTCACCCTTGGTAGAGTGCCGTGGCATCACAGCTCACAGCAACCTCCAGCTCTTGGGCTTAGTCGATTCTCTTACCTCAGTCTCCCGAGTAGCTGGGACTATAGGTGCCTACCACAACACTCGGTTATTTCTTGTTCTGTTTTGTTTTGTTGCAGTTTGGTCGGTGGCCAAACCCGTTTAAACCCGGCCCTGGTATATGGGGCCAGCGCCCTACTCACTGAGCCACAGGTGCCGCCCTGGAGTCCTGTTCTTAAGAAGCATATAAATCGTTACATGTGAATGTTACAGACACATGCATAGACCTACATACATATATAAATGTACACACACACACATATATATATACACATATAAAAACAGGAGAGAGGAAGCAATTGTTTTACTATAAGGGATTGACTTGTGTGATTTTTTTGGAGGCTGAAAGTATAAACTCTGCAGTCAGGACACTGCAGACCAGGGAGAGTTCATGATGCTGTAGTTCCAGCCCAAGTCCCCAAACCTGAGATGTTCTAGTCAAGTATGAGTCTGAAGGTGGGATAAAACTCATGTCCCAGCTCCAAGATAGTCAGGCAGAGACGAGTATTCTTCCTTACTCACAGGGCTTTCTATTTTTCTATCTCGTTCCAGCTGATTGAACGAGGCCTACCAGGTTGGAAAGGTTGATCTGCTTTACTTGGTCTACAAGTTCAAATGCTGATCTCATTCAGAAGCACCTGTGTAGACACTCCAGGTATCTGGACTCTCTGGGGCTCAGTCAAGTTGTCACATAAAATTAATCACAATACTTCGTAAGTTTCACGGTTTCTCCCCCCAGAGATAATCATGACTGGGTAATTTTCTGACTATTTCCAGTGCAGGTACTGCTCACAGACTCCAGGTTGTAGAAACCTACCAAACCACAGAATCCACACATTATCTATCACTATGCAATGAATTGTCTAAAACTAGAGGCTTAAGACAACACACGTTTATTATCTCACAATTTTCGCCATTCCGGAGTCTAAGCCTGACTTATTTGGGGCCTTGGTTTCTCAATATCTCACAAGGCTGCAATTGAGATGTTAGCTACACCTGGTGTCTCGTCTGAGGCCGCAGCTTCTTCCAAGTTCACCTGCTTAATGGAAGGGTTCAGCAGTTTTCAGGCTGTTTCCTTGAAGCCTTCAGTTCTTCCCTGTTTGTGGTCACTAACAATTTCCTGCATGTGGAATCGTTAACATTAAAATATGTGAGTCAATAGTCTGCTAGTAAGGAAGAAATCATGTGACCTGATCATGGTGGCGATGTCTTGCACTTCTGCATATGCTGTCAGTTCTAAGCAGGTCACAGGTCCGACCCACACTCAAGAAAAGGGGGTAACACAAGGGTGTAGGTACCAGGCGGTGGGGCCATCAGGGGACGTCCCAGTCTGGCCCCAGCAGGGGGGCAGAAGGAGCAGGGATGATCTTCGGCTCGATTCCATCTCATGCCTCTGTCACTTGTTAAGGGTGATTTTGAGATTTCCCAGCAGATGCTCACCTCTGCCAGGGCTGCAAAGCCTCACGTTCCTGCCCCTCTTGAACTTGTCGTCTTATTCTACTGCTCCCCTTATTTTTCTGTCATTAGGTCATTCCCAGAGATTCAAGGCAAATCCCTGTTAAAAAATCTTAATGACTTTTGTGTCCTGCACAAAGGAGCAGGTTTTGTGCTCCCAGGTAGAGTGGCGAGGTTGTCTGTGTTCAGCTGACCATCGGCCCATTTATCCTTAGACGGCAGAAAGCTCAACCTCAGCATCTCCTTTCTCACTTCCCCAGGATACTGAGAAACACAGAGTGGCTTTTTTTTCTCATGTGCAAAACTCTAGTCTGAGTTCCTGCTTGTTCTGTCTGGAGAACTTGATTATTTAAATCATGATTCTTTAATCTTCTCTTGGGGCAGCTCTGTGGGTACAGAGCAGATAAGCGTCATCTGTATCACCCAACAGAGTGCCCACAGGTGCACCCATAGGCGCTCTGGTTAACAAGAGGCTCTCGTGGCCCTGACTCTTATAAAACCCCCTGATCTGGACTCTTTGGGTAAATTAGTCATGACCTTCTGTCAGTAAGTCCTGACTACTCAGACTCCCACCTCTGACATCTTTACAAGACAGGTTTGCATATTAGGTATGTATGTATCAGGAATCTAAAGACTTTTAAACACTGAAGAAATTAATGTGTTATTTGTACATCTGACAATGACATAGCACTAATAATTAAATCATTTCTTGTGACTTTAAGATATACTCTTATATTCACTAATTTGTTTACAGACCATAGCTGGAGTCCTATTCTTAAGAAGGATATAAATCATTACATGTGAAAAAAAAATACTTATAAAAAGTATCAAGTTCAGGTGGCACCTGTGGCACAGTGGGTAGGGTGCCAGCCCCATCATATATGGAGGGTGGCAGGTTCAAAACCAGCCCCAGCCAAACTGCAGCAACAACAAAAAAAGTACCAAGTTCAGAAAGTTTGCTTTACAGGTAAGCTTGGCCCCTTTGGTCCTTCACACACACTATGCCACCCATCTCCCATCATGTTCTAACTCTTTGAGGACATGGACTGTACCTATTCTCTCTTTTTCCTTAGCATCGAATACAATAGATTTCATTTAGAAAATAGAAAAACATTTTTTGTGTGTAACTACTAAACTGAAAATACTGGCAGAGGAAAAAGAAACTAGAGAACAAGGCTATAAAGAGGCGGCTATATGGCCTTTCTGTCTTCACCAAATGGTGCAGAGCTCTGAATCACCGCTGGTGGACTCTGCCATCTGACCTTCTTTTCAGCAGGAATCTCAGCGATAATTTACATTCACAAAGATCCCGTATAGAATGCACATTCCTGATAATTCAAAATGGAACTCAAATAAATGGTAGTCTTTCCACTAATATTTGTGGACCTGTCAGTTTTTTCCTCGTCCTTAGGAGCAGGTAACCTTTCTTCATTAGAAGTCATCTGGCATGTTAGATATCCCGTTCCATCTCATTTTGGGGGGCCTTCTGGTCTGAAGTTAGTCTGATGGCCAACGTTAAGATTTCTTTGCAGGAGCTGAAGTGTTATTTCTCTATCAGTCTGTAGATATTCGTCCTTGCATTATGAAGCTATTTTCTGGTAGCTGTGCAGTCAGAGTCAGTCCCAGCCTGGTGGAGACCTCCTTAAGCCCTGACAGTGTGCGGGAGGGAAGTGAGGAGACGCTGTCCTCACACTGTTCCTTCTTACATTGTTTTCCTGAGCTGCAAAGAGAGGGTAGCCCTGCTGACTGCTCATGGAAAGCTGTGAAATAGCACAGGAGGACTCTCGGAAGGTGAATAAACCCTTCAAGGACCAAGTGATTATGGTAGGAAAATAGTAGCAACTCATTAGAGAGTAGGGTTCTCAGGTCAGAGATTTATATACCTTTTAGGGGATAAGGAACCACGCATCTCAAAAGGAGTATCAGAGGCTTTTCACCTCCGAATTGAAATTCCTTTATTAGGAAACAGTACTTTTAAAATGTGCCTTTCTCTAAATTAATTTCATTTACCAAAACCATGGGCAGGTGCCTCCATCAGACAGAGAGAAAGCAGGTGTGGGGAAAAGTAATTACCCGAAGTCCGTAGACATTTAATCTCATCTCCAAGGATACCCACAGGAGCTATTGGATGAAAGTGTTTCTCAGACCCAAGATGAAAAGGTTATGAGAAGTGAAAATTCTTGATTTGATTTTTTTGTGTGTGTTTGGTCTTATTTCTCTCTCTCTCTCTTTCTTTTTGGTGAAAGGATAGAATTTAGTTATCTTTTGATAACTTTCAATTTTGGAAAGACTATGGCTTTGTAAAAGCAAAACATTAGCTGACGCATGAGCATTAAAATGCTAAGCCATCAGCTGTCACTTGGCTGGGAGAATAAATATTGTAATTACTTGCTTCAGAAGGCTCACTCGTCAGAATTCTGGCCAGGATAACACCTGATGGGGGTGATATTTGAGATAATCAGTTTAAGACATAGAATGAAATCTGTATTGTTCAACAAAGAAAAAAAAGGAAAGGGGATATGAATGAGCTCCAATCATATCTGAAGCTCATTAATACGTGATAAACTGAAGTTGGCAATTTTAGAAAACAGAAATTTTAAGAAAACATTACATGGTAAGCAGAATCTCGCTACTCTGGAGCTTAATTTTACATGACTCTAGATAATCTTACTAGACACAATCTACCAACATCTTTCCTTCGGTTTTTCAATGTGTCTATACATCCTTGGGTTGATTGAGTGCTGGGCCCAAAGTTTGTATCTTAAAACTGTATGAGAATGTGACAATATTAAGAGGTAGGACCTTTGGGAGGTGATTAAGTCAGGACAGTGATGGTATTAGGGTCTTTAGAGAAGGGCTTCAGGGAGTAAGTTCATCCCTTTCTGTCCCTTCCACCATGTGAGGACACCGTGTTTGTTCCCTCTTGGACGATCCAGCAATGAGGCACCTCTTTGAAAAGTGACTAGCCCCTCACCAGGCACCTACCTGCAGGCCCTTTGATCTAGAACTTCCAGGCTCCAGAACTGAAAGAAATCAATTTCTGCTGTTCATAAATTACCCAGTCTAAGATGGTTCATTATAGCACAAGGATAGGTCAAAAGAACCCTGATCATGGAACCAAATTTCATTTCTGATTTTGCTTCAAGAAAATTGCAGCTGAACATGATACTGGTCTCCCTCTTTGGGGCTTGTTACTGTAAGTAAATCATTCGATTATACTTGAATCGCAGACGTGGTGCAAGAATTTGCTCATTATTGCATGTGAGCTAAGTATTCCAATTTGATAACAACTACTTTAAAAAATCATATATGAGTCAGCGTCTAAACTTCCCCAATGCCACAGTTCATACTCAAACCCCCAACTATGTAGTTCCCTGGACACCGTGTTGGTTTTCCCCCTCCTGCCATTTGCTCTTGTGTTTCCTCTGTGCTTGGAGACCTCCAAGCAGTGTCCACGTTCTCAAGCGTGTACAGCTGAAGGCTGAGTGTTTGTCCCGCGCCCTCCACAAAGCAGGCCCTGGGTTTTCATAGCCGGGGCTTTGCCTCTTTCCTTTCATCCATTAGCATCTTGTACTTATCACAGTCAGAGAACTCCGATGTAGTTGTATGTTTCCTCAACTATAAAGTCGTTCTTTTAAAGCATGGCAACCATGACTTACTCATCCTTTGGTCCCAGGGCCTGGCACTTCATAGATAATAGGTACTCAATAAATACTGGTTAAAAGAGGGACTGAATGACTGGATGGATGTGACTTTGAGCTCCTCCCAACTCAATCATAAGAATCAAGCAGTCACATTTCTTTGGTTGGAACAACAAAAAACCCACCTCTTATTAACCTGACAAGGAAGAGAGGCTTATTGGAAATCTGCAGAGATAGCTCAGCAATAGATAAAAGGGTGAATTACTTTGTGAAGACAGTGCCCAGCACAGTTCTGAATGTCCTTCACATTCACAAACTTCCAAGGTGCTGCCGTTAGGTGGGAAGTTCTAACGATCTCCTGTCCCAGTGTGGTCACTCATGATCAATCCTGGGAGAAAGAAGCAAAAGGGCCCAGAGAATGTCAGTGTTCAGAATGACCGGACCCAGGTAGTGTCTGCGCTGGGAAGAGTGTGAGCAGATCCTAGCAGTAGCACAGACCTCTCCCAAAGCCCACCATGTAGAAGGGATGAAGGCAGTGATTTGATATGGACATTTTTTCCATTTGTCCATGTGGATACCTGTACATTGAAAAGTGAGTCTAAGGAACAGACTTCAGAAGTTTAAAAGATTGAATGACTCATTGAACAGCAACCCCTTGTCTTCTTTCTGCTTCCCTACAATGCTTTGTTCATTTGGTGTGAAAAGAATTATCACCAGGGTGTGGAACAAAAGTGCTGAGAGTTCTACTCAGGCTTATTTTAGCTTATATTTCTTAATTTCCATTTTTGTGCATAATTTGCTAGATATGTAATATATTATCTATGTATGTAGAGTACAAATACATATTAAGAGGCATTTTGTTAGTTCTTTACATTAAAGCTATGTGATAAAAAAATTGGAAACCACAAGTTTTAAGGAATTTAATTCTATTACATTTAAAACTATTAAAAAGCTCTAAAATAAACATTAATAACAATAATAAAATTTATAACATAAAAATTAGTAATTATACTGTAAAACAATATAAAAGAGAATATAGTGTATCTTAAATATTAATTAATATGCTAGTTTTATTTTAGGGACTTGACCAGGTGTCACTGTGATAGTAGGTTGTTAAAATATCCTCAAATACTACTTTGTGGTTTGTGATAATAATAATACCTAACTAGCTTGTAGCTTTCTTGATGCAAATTCACGACAAATTGTTTATTCTCAATCCCATCCAGTTAAAAGTGTTATAGATATCTTAAGAGCAGTACTTATTTGCTTAGCAGATACCCCCAACCTGATGTTCCAATTCCATAACCACAGCCTTGAAGAAATTTAAAGAAGCCCTCCCCTTTCTAGATGTCTACTATTCCATTCTGTAATTTGAAGTCATTAAAATACCCACTGACGATTACTGATTACTAATCGTCTGATTTCTTTTCTGAATGTATTTATCTTCATTCATTCTTCATGAGGTTTTTGTTTCTAGTCCTTATCTTAAACATGGTTATTGTTATTAAATTTTAAGCCTTTTAAATTCTGTGAAGGCAAAAAGTGGAAACCTAATAAACACATGTATATATAAAAGTAAAATAAAATAAAATAAATTAAATACCCACTGAAATTTTTCCAGTGAAGTTGCTTGTGTTTGTTGAAAAAGTCAAGTTCATGGAACCTTTTTGAGGGAAAGCAAAGGGGAGGGGGGAGAAGATAACAAACAAATCTGTGTTTACCCAACAAAAAGGCAACCAAAGCGATTTGTGAGAGGGTGAAATGCTTCCTACTGACCTAATCCTGATTTTCCTCTTTCATTTCCATTTATTTTAGATGCCTGGGCTGGATCAGTGACCCCCCTAGGCACATGTGGGAGAGGTCGTCCTCCTCCTGGTTCCGGGCACGTGGGGAATGTCTTCACCTTTCCTTTCTGGTTTTCCCTCCTCATTTGGGGAGAGAATTGGCAGGATCGGCTCTGCGCTCTGCTGTCTCCTGGTGCCCTGAGCCGCACCTGCACCAAGGCCCATGAGACTGAGTTTGCATTTCCCTCTATTCAGATGTGAAGTCTACAGTGGATGCCAACAATATATATGTGCATTTTAAGAAAGGGAAAAAAATATTAAATTTGTAACGCTCAAGTCATGTTTGACTTCTGCAATTATAAGAGGTGACTTGTATACATCTTTTGTTATCAGTATATACCGAGTATCACAATTTTAATACAATTTTTTCCTTTCTTAAAATATGTATACTTTTTTGGCACCCTCTTTGTTTTCCCATATCCTGGATGTAGACTAGTTGTGTGACTTGCTTACATTAGGAGAATTGAGTGGAAGTGACAATATAAGTGTATTTATGTTTTCCTGTCTCCCTTTGAACTCCACAGCTGAAAGCCCAGTCTTAGCTGCTGGATGAAGAGAAACTACTGGAAGCAGAAAGAAGTTGTCCTAACTGATGAGGCCCAAAACTAGCCACCTGTCACCCCACTGTCCTGCCAACTTTGGATGTATGAGTGAGTTCAACTAAGATCAGTGGAATCTCTCTCAGTAAATGCACAAACTCATGAGCAAAGTCAAATGTTTGCTGTGATGGCCACTATGATTTTGTGCTTGTTTGTTACACAGCATTAATGAAATAATGCAAAAACAGATATATCCAATTTTCCTATGAGATAACTTTAGTAGGGCAGGTGAGGAGAAATTTCCTTGCCCAGAAATTAATTATATGACTGGATGGATCATCTTTATTCCGGGATGATGTGTTAGAGAGTCCATTTGATGGAAGCTGTACCCTCCAATCAGCTGATGAGAAACAGGTGAACAGCTTGGTCTCTATTCATGCACTTTCTGTGTCTTTTTTCATTGTAGGGATAGCAGGAAAGGTGTGATGAATTTATACCTAAAATTCATTCTCAGCGAAACATTGGGGAAAAAGAATTTGTTAAGAGTGAAGTTTATATGATGTCTATCATGTGCATTAAAAAACTGTTCAAATTATTACCATGGGTTATTACTACGACCACTGTGACTAAAATGTGGCTATTTATTTCAATGGTGTGCTAAAATGAAAAATAATTTGTCAATAGACAGTGAAATCTATAATGAATAATTGGCTCTTTTATAAATTACTGATGGCAAATTTCAGGCAAATTGCTAGTATATGAAGAAATTTGTCAGAGACATAACGTAGTTCAAAGCATTAATCTAATTTAATCACACAACACATATTTGTTAGGCACGTGATATTGGCCAGGCTTCTCCTCCAGGGTGACCCAAAGTTCACCCTATAAAGTTGCTATAAATAAGGAAAATTATAGCTAAATGTACCTCTATTTAAAATATATTTACTACAAATTTTACAAAATAGTCACAACATATTCTCTATATGTTGGCCACCTCTTTGTAAAATATTACAATGAATGTTTTGTAAATAAAGGTACATTTTAGCTACCATCTCCCATTTTCCTTATGTATGGTGCCCTCTGGAACACCCTGGGTGTTTGTCAGTGAAAGAACTACTACGATGAACTGGAGTGACAAAGTCACATCGCATAGTGGGGTATATAGGTAATTCATAAATCTATAAACAAACTATATTATCAGCTTGAAGTACATGATAAGAAAGAAACAAACAGGGTAATGGGACAGAATGAGATGGAGAGGAGCTCACTTTAGCTGGGGTGTCCAGGGCAAGCCTCTGGGAAGAGTCTGGATTTAAACAGAGGCCAGAATAAAGTGCGATAGGTCATCTAAATGTTTTTGGGAAATGTACCCCAGGCAGAGGGAATTGCAGGTGTAAGGAAAGTACTAAGTATAAAAACAAAGAACATGTGAAGCAATGGTTTTCTTCTGACCTACTTAAATTGTTTTTCCTCATAATATATCTCATTCCTCATTGGGAGGAATGAGATGAAGGTTCACAGCCACACGGTAGCATGAGAAGCAGGAAGGGACAGCTGGGCCCCCATTTGAAGAGGTCATATCAGATTTTCACAGCAGAAAATGGTGGGCTATAGTTGTGCTCTTCTGTAATCATTGGCAAAGAATATTTGTTACTTGGAGCTATGCGCATATGCTTAGTTGTGCTAGAGTGAATGTATATGATGGAATAAAAGCTGACTGGTGATTCTAGATTAATCCTTTTGGTAAAGTTGAGCTGTCATTGAGACTCTTCTTGACCTTTGTATAGACTGATGGGTCCATCTACTTTCTCCACCTCATACTGATAAACATCACAATGCTCCTTTGTTGACATTAGAATGATGATACCAAACTGAAAGTAATTAACTTCTTTTAACCTGGTGTAGTGGGCTGAAAAGTGTCCTCCAAAAATTCATGTCTGCTCAAAACCTGTGAATGTGACTTAATTAAAAACGTGGTCTTCTTAGGTGTAATCAACTAAAGGTGAAGCTCTCCTGGACTAAGGTGTGTCCTAAATCCAATACCTGGTATCTTTATATAAAGACACAATTTGGAATCAGACAGAAGCAGAGACCCAGAGGTAGGATATCATGTATACATGGAGGTAGAAGCTGGAAAATGTTCCTACAGCCAAGGAACAGGAAGGGCTCTGCAGAGGGAGAAGGCCCCGCTGCAGACCCTTGAGGGTTGCAGAACTGTGAGAGCTTAGATCTCTGTTGTTTTAAGCCACCAAGTTTTCGGTAAGTTTTTACAGCCACCCTAGGGAATTAATGCACCGGGCACAAGATCTCAGGGACATTCATCCTCCCAGCTAAGTTTGCCATAATTGCTTAAGGTTTTCGGACCACCAGAATATGATGAAATATACTCAAAAATAAAATTACTCTCCAGTAAAATATAATATTTCTTGTTAGATTCAGAACACGTTTCAGGATTTATTAGTATTTGGGGGTTATCATGAAGAATATACAATTTTATAAATTTTCTGAATTTATGTTGTTTCACAGCCAATCAGTTGAAAAGGCAAAATGAAACAAAAATGTCCTTCTGGGAGGTTCATCTATTCCATAAAAACTTACTGAGTGCCAAGGCTGAGATAGATAGTTAAATAAATCCTTTTGAATTCATTCTTTGCTGATAATCTTTGATATGCTTTAGAAATTCTTTTAAAAATAATTTTGGTTGTTGGTATCAGTGAAAGGGATCCATTATTTTGGTAGATTTTATAATGCACCCCCCCACCCTTCCTCTTTTCCCTATTCTCCATGGGTAATTAAAAGTTGAAGTGGAACTCTCAGGAAGGCACTTCCTCTAAGAATGTTAAGGCTAATTTTATCTTAATGTTCTGACCTGCATGTCAAAAGAATCTTAAAAGTGGCAAAGAAACAAAAATTTTAAGCAAAGCTGGAGGGTAATTCATGCTGAGTTATATGTCAAACGATGCCTGCTGAGAATTTTAAAGTGCTTCTGTTAAGTCAAAGTTTTGACTAATGTTCAGAGATTTTTCTGGTGACTGTATAGCCTGAACTAACAATATAGACCATTTGTCACTGTCACTGCCTAAGGCTGCAAGGGAAAATGTCAATACTGGGAGCAACAATTCTCTGAGTTAAATATTATGTTTTTCAGCAATGAATCCAGTGTCTTTACATTTTCAGTTCCTTACACCCTCAGCCCTTCCTCCCTGAATACTTCTCAGCATACTTTAGCTGCACAGAACATGTGTAAAATGTACCAAGGTTTAGAGGAGAGGTTGAATTTTACCAGGACTCAGGAAGCTTTTCTCTATTTTGCTGCAAACTGTGAGATACTCTTAGGAACAACTTCGAGCTGTCCGGCACTCAGTACTATTCCCTGTTGAGACTCAATCATGCAGATGCTCAGTAACTGTTGAATGAATGAACAAGAAGCTGTAGACACAACCATGAGGGGTAAATGGTAAAGAACTTAGGATTTTTCATCCTCAAGGAAGAAGGCCTTAAAGTTAATCAGTGCCAAGACAAATGGCAGAGTATTTCAAGCCTACATCTTCCTAACCAAGTCATGCTTTGCACAACATGGTCAGAAAGATGCAGGCTTGAAATACTCTCCACCTAACTGTCTGACCTCGCAGAAGTTATTTAAACTGTACATTCCACAGTGCCTCATCTCTACTTTAGGGATAATAATACTGACATAGCAGGGTTCCGGGACTATTGGAGCCCAGCACATGTAGTTGTAGGATCAACAGCAGCTTCACACTTTCTGTGATGAAATATCCAATTTCCTTAGGTACTAAATTTGACAGTTAATATCTGTGAATTTCACTTTGATACTTCTTTTGTTTTTATTGTAAAGATATATCCTCAGTCTTTTCAAATGCATGCTTTGGCTTGTGGTTATATTTCAAAAAAAAAATTGAGAGTGATTTTTGTGAAACTATGGATAAGTAAAAAAAAAAAAAAAATCCCTGCTATTTTTGAATCTGAGTTTCATTATGGAACTGATGAAGAGCAGATAGATTTAAATGGATCTCACCACGACTGGTTGCAAAGGGGCTGTTTCTAACTCCGGTAAGGATGGCCCACATCACAAAGTCTCAAAGCTATAGATTCTGGTGGGGATGTGGAGAGAAGGGAACACTTATACACTTGTGTGGGACTGTAAACGAATACACCCTTTTTGGAAGAAAGTATGGAAAATCCTCAAAGAGCTCAAATCAGACCTCCCATGTGATCCTGCAATCTCATTACTGGGCATCGACCCAGAAGAAAACAAATCTTTTTATCATGAGGACATTAGCACTAGACTGTTTATTGCAGCTCAATTTAAAATCATCAAAATGTGGAAACAACCTAAATGCTCAGTAACCCAGGAATGGATTAACAAGCTGTGGTATATGTATACCATGGAATACTATTCAGCCATTAAAAAAATGGAGGCTTTACATCTTTTGTATTAACCTGGATGTAGGTGGAACACATTCTTATTAGTTAAACATCACAAGAATGGAGAAGCAAGAATCCAATGTACTCAATTCTAAGATGAAGGCAATAGATGATCTAATACAAAGTGGGGTAGGGGAATGAGGGGCAGTGTATGGCACACCTCTTGGGGGTGGGACACAATAAGAAGAAGGACTTTACCTAACAACTGCAATCAGTGTAACCTAATTATTTGTACCCTCAGTGAATCCCAAACAACAACAAAAAAGTATGTAAAAATATATCAATAGGGTGTTTGGGACAAATATGGCTAACGAACACAATCTATGTAAATGGTTTGAGAAATTCTGTTGTGATTTTCATCTTGAAAATGAACCACATGGGCAACCTGAGGCCAAGATGGATAATGATGAGCTGAAAGCAATACTGAAAGCAAATCCATCTGAATCTACTCATAAATTACCAGCAAAGTTTGACATTACTATTCAATTTTGGACCATTTGAAACAAATTGGCAAGGTGAAGAAACTGGATAGATGCGTTCTGCATGAATTAAACGAAGAGAGATCGGCCTGAAGCTTGCTTTTCTTTGCTGTCATGGCACAAATATGAACAATTTCTACACTGTATCTTTACATGTGATGAGAAATGGATTCTCTTTGACAATCCTAAATGTTCATCATAGTAGGTGAATAAAGATGAAGTCCTTAAACATAATCCAAAACTGAGTATTCACACAAAAAGCTAATGGGGTCTTTGTGGTGGTCCAGTGCTGGTATTGAAACCTGGTCAGTCAATTGCACTACAGTTTCATGAAACCTGGTCAGTCAATTACAGCCCATATCTACTGCAACCATTTGGATCACATGATGAGCAAGCTTGTGATTAGGCACTGAGACTGGACAATAGAGACAGGCCAGTCTTCTTGCAAGACAACGCTTAACCATATGTGTGTAAACAACGCTGCTCAAATTATAGAGGCTACACTTGGAAACACTCTGGCATCTACCACATTCACCAGACCTTGAACCAACTGACTGCCATTTCTTCCAGTCTTTGGACCATTTCTTGAAGGAACAAATATTTAGTTCTCAACACTGAAAAACACTTTATTGTCCAGTCTCAGTGCCTAATCACAAGCTATGGAAAACACCTCTCACAATTTCATCCCCACTTGACCTCAAGGTTTCTTTGCTGCTGTTTCCGTAAATAGTTCATTTGGCAAAACTATGTTGATAGGTTAGGCACATACTTTGATTAATTGTATCGCTTCTTGAGATATAATAAACTAAACTTTTGATTCGAAATTGGACATTTTACATTTAATGACCTAAATACTTTACGATGAGATCCTTGAGACCAAGGCTCATGAATTGCTAATCTTTGTATTTAATAGAGCAACTAATTCAATGCTTTGTACACGATGGGAATTTGATATATTTATTGAGTTAAAATGCAACATATATGATTTAACTTAGATATAAAAGAAACTTTTTCCTTATTAGATTATCTGCACATTCTTGGACCAGCTTATCATGGAGGAAGGTAAAATCTTATTTTTCGGTTTTTAGAAACAGGAGGTATTGATGTGATTGGATACTTAGGTATACATATAAAGGTATTTAATATTCTTAACTTGTTTATATTGGTGTATTTTTTGATTAAAAACTCCCAAGTTGTTAAAATTGTGGGAAGGAGGGTTGAGATAGGGACCCCCCCTTTTTTTATTCTAGACAAGTAAGGTCCAAACATGAATTAATGTACCTTATGAGTCAGCACATTCTGAACCTGGATTTCTTCTTCCAATAAATAAAGAGACTCTGGTTGACCTCCTTGACTTTGGCCAGGCTGTATCTATTATTTCAAATTTTAAAGAGATTCATGCTTGCCCTTGGGTCTAAATTCCCAGGTAAAATGATGTCCATGATTATGAGCTCTGCCTCTGCATAATCATTGACCTGACGAATATATGTTTAATGGCTCATTACCATGTGTTTTTAATGGTTTTTCCCAAAGTTCTGTCTTAACTCTTCCCCAGACTTAAAAGAACATCCACAGAACAGGGATTAAAGCAGAGGTTTTTATTCACAATAAGAGATTTCCCCCCCCCACAATTCTACCTTTGTTCAAGCCAGCAGTTTGAGCTCCTACTGTTTTGTTTTCTAATTCTGTATGTTTGCAAGCTCTTTATTTTTATTTTCCTGTTTATCTCTTTGCTTGCTCTGAACACGATAAAATGGGTTCAATTGAATGCCAACGTCCTGTGATTCAATTTACATTTCTGTAATTCTTCTCCCCTCCCTTTTTTTATCTCTTGCTGATAATCATTTTTCTTAACTAAACATTATCATTAGCATTCTGTGTTTCTTAACAGCTGTTTTCTCTCTAGTCATTTTAAAAAAACTGTTAAGACAAAACTGTGTTTTTCTTTGACTCCCTTTTGTTTTTAAATTTTTAGTTTTAATTGGTTTTCTTTTTGCACCTGTTCAGAAATAATTCTATTCTCATGTAATACAATTTAAAAATATTAGTTTACTCGATTTGACCTTGAGCAGGAGTTTTACTTTTAAATTTTTGTTTGATTTCAGTACATGAAAAAAATCTGCTAGAAAATATTAAATTAACTGGTTTGTCAAAGATCAAATAACGGTAAGATCACATGTGTGGTACATATCCGAAGGGTCAGGAGAAAACTTCTAAATATGGATCAAAAATGTTTTCATATAGTAAATGAGAAAATATCATGAATTTTATGTCAATCAGGTTGATAAAAATATCTCAGATTGCATATGAAGCCCGCACACTGCACCCCATGATTGAACTAATGTACACAGTAAGGCATGAGACATCAAAGTTAAAACTTTAAAAATAATTTGAAAACAGGCTTGGCGCCTGTGGCTCAACGGGCTAAGGTGACATACACGTACCCCTGAGCCGGTGGTTTCGAATCCAACCTGGGCCTGCCAAACAATGATGGCTGCAACCAAAAAATGGCCGGGTGTTCTGGCAGGCGCCTGTAGTCCCAGCTACTTGGGAGGCGGAGGCAAGAGACTCGCTTGAGCCCAGGAATTGGAGGTTGCTGTGAGCTGTGATGCCATTGCACTCTATCCAGGGTGACAGCTTGAGGCTCTGTCTCAAAAAATAAAATAAAAAAATAATAATA
>CAUYON010002174.1:0-21786 GCA_963573935.1 Arctocebus calabarensis
TAATTGACTGCTTCATTTCCCTCATCTCTGCCATATCCTTTTTATATTCTTCTCTTAATTGATTCTGTTTTTGGATTTCTTTTTCCGCTTTATCAGCATTTTCCTTCATTTCTTCCTTCATTTCCTTGATTGTTTTCATCATTTGTATTCTAAATTCCCTTTCTGACATTTGTAACATTTCCTTATAGGTGGAATCCTTTACAGTATCTACCTCACAGCCCCTGGGGGGGTTGCTCTGGACTGGTTTTTCATGATGCCAGGAGTTTTCTGCTGGTTCTTCCTCATGATTTCTTTGATCTGTTTCCTTGTCCTAATTTTCCTTTCACTTCCTCCTGCTCTTTAAATTGCTGTGCTTCTGGACTGGGTTTCAATGAGTCCTTTTGGTACAGGACCAGAGGATGAGAAGATTGAAGAGCAAGAAGGGAAAAAAGAAAGAAAGGGAGAAAAAAAAAAAAAGAAAGAAAGAAAAGAAAAGAAAAGAAAAGAAAAAGGAGGAAGGAGAAGGGGTGGGTAGAAGCAACTATTGACCAAAAGTAGAAAGGCACAGAAAG
This sequence comes from Arctocebus calabarensis, assembly GCA_963573935.1. Lineage (NCBI taxonomy): Eukaryota > Metazoa > Chordata > Mammalia > Primates > Lorisidae > Arctocebus > Arctocebus calabarensis. The sequence continues at coordinate 552 of CAUYON010002174.1, forward strand.
AGGGGGATGGAAGCAATATAGGTGTACAGTAGGGTACTTTGACCCAACCTTAAGATCCCCCAACCTCTGGGGGTGCCTGGTTGGGTGATTAGGTCAGCAGCTCTTTGCTAGCCTGTTTGGACACAGTACCCCACCTCCACCAAGTAGAGAGGGAAGACAAAAATGCAATAAATCAAATCAAAACAAGTAAACCAAAAACATTACAGGATAAGATTGGGGGAAAAAACAATTACTATTGGTAGAAACACTAGCAAAATTGAAGTCTAATTATTGAAAAAGGCAACAATGAAAAATTATATTTAAACTAGACAAATGAAGCAATAAAAAAAAGAAAAGGAAAATCTTTAAGGAAAATGTTGAAATTAGAAATAAAACAACAATAACAACCCCCCCCCCCACAAAACAAAACAAAACCAAGATACAAAGCAGTATATATATCTTGCTGATATTGTCTGGGCCAAGAGGTGATCTTCTGGGGTATGATATGTTAATCGCAATGTTGATAGGGCTGAACAAAATGGAAACCAGAGGCCTGTAATGATTTCTCAAACTCTGCAGGGTGGAAAGCTTAAATCCTCCTCAGCCTGTTTAGAAGGCACTTTAAATCGCAAACTTGGGCTAAGCAGAAGCTTTCCCAGGAAAGTGCTTGTCACTGGGATCATTCCTTACGTGGCTATCCACTTACCCAGTGTGCCTAAACCAGTCTCACCCAATGCCCCTGAGGGTTAAGACTGCAAGGCATCTCAGTCCCTGCCTTTCAGCTGCTCAGTCACTAGATTACTCACTCCCACCCAATGCTTGTTCTGCGACCCTGAGGGTGGAGCTTGCCAGGGCAGTTCTCCTATGATAGCTCCACACAGCCCACAACCAAACATTGGTAGCTCCGTCTGGCTTGGTGGCTTAGTCTGGAGCCCCAGACAACACTCAAAGACCCCCACACTCTTGCCCCAGTTCTCCCAAGGCAGTTCAACTGAGTGCCAGGTCCAAAAGAAACCCAAACAGCTCACAGCTAAGGCCTTTCCAGTTTGCAATCTCATTGCTGTTGTAGCCACAGCTGCCAGCAGGATTAGACCGAACGAACACATGCAAGCACTTGCCAGATTTCCACTGCTTTTACCTTCCTCAGGGGGTCCAGAAGTCTCACGCTGTCTCCCTGTGTCCCCAAAGGGATGTTTCTGGGCAGATCTCACCAGCCAGAAATGCCTGAATTCTTCTCTCCCCAGTCTCACCATGCCCAGTTGCAAGGAAGCTGTTACTCGGCCACTATCTTGGCTCCTCCCCGCTGGGAACTTTTGAATGAACTCTTCTCCAACTTCTACTGGAACTTCATTGGATTCACTACATAAGACATTTTGGAAGAGTTTGTGTAGTGGTTTAAATTTCATTTTTTTTTCTTATTTTTTTTTTTGTAGTTTTTGGCTAGGGCCGGGTTGGACCCACCACCTCTGGTATATTGGGCTGGCACCCTACTCCTTTGAGCCACAGGTGCCACCAGTTTAAATTTCTTAAGACAACCACTTGATGCTTGGAAATCTGCTGCCCCAAATTCCTATGTAAATTTTTTTAGCAACTTCTTGGATTATGGGGCTGGAGATAGTTCCTTAGATATCCTCATTTGTTTGAACCAGTTTTGTGTGGCTCTTTGACTTCATTAAAGAAAGTTTTCCTCCTTTTCCATTGAGGGTCTCCATTTTCCTTACCATATCTCCCCAAGTACTCATGTTTACATTTCTGGGTGTTGCTGACTATGGTCTTTCTAACACCAAAATGTTCTGCCTTCTTTCTTTGGCTGCTGTTTTCCAGAAAAAGTAGATCAACCTCTTCAATTGATGTAAGTTCTTTGAAATCTTTCCTTTAGACCATCATGCTAAAGTACCATATGATTTTTTCAGTGATTTTTAGGGTGTATCTACATTTCTGACCTATAGTTCTTCATGTTGAAAAAAATCTTCCACATGTGTGATTAAAAAATAGGACATTAGAACCAATCCTATATGTGGTAATAATAAAACATGTGTAAAGACATATACGAAAGCAAAAAAAAAAAAAAAAAAAAGCAACTAAGGGACTAAGCCCAAACCTTTTACTCCTTGGTGTATAGTAGACTCAACTGGTCAAGTTATAAGGGGTAAATAATTAATATTGTGTGTCACCATCCAAGTGGTCAAGATAGAATTTATAGAGGTGGTCAAAATATAGAGCTCAGTCTTCATTGAGTAAATGTGGTGTATAGAGGATTAAACATCATACTTACTACAACAGTCACCAATATCATAACTCATCTGAGGAATTACTGAGAAAAAGACATTCTCCTGGTAAGCTTGGAAATCTCTTGTGATTTGGAAGGGAAGTGACAGTGGCACACGTCTGGTCTATGAAAATTAGGTCAACTTATGGAGGTGGTCAATGTAGGGAGGTGGTCAACTACATTCTACTATATTTACAGCCAAATGATTTTTGAGAAAGACACCAAGAACCTACACTGGGGAAAGGAAATTCTCTTTATTACACAAAAATCAACTCAAGATGGATTGAAGACTTAAATGTCTGACCATGAATTATAAAACTGCTAGAAAAAAACATAGGGGAAACATTTTAGAACTTTGGTCTAGGCAAAGAATTTTATGGGTAAGACTTCAGAAGCACAGGCAACAAAAAGAAAAATAGATAAGTGGGATGATATTACACCAAAAAGCAAAGAAAATAATCAAGAGAGTGAAGAGATGACCTGATGAATGGGATCTAGTATTTGCAAGCTATTTATTCAACAGTTGATTGATATGAAGAATATACAAGGAACTTAAAGAGCTTAAAAGTTAAAAAATATTCAAAAGTAGACAAAGAACATTAATAGACATTTCTTAAAAGAAGACTTAGAAATGGCCAATAGATATATGAAAAAATGCTCACATCATTAATCATCAGGGAAATTAAAATTAAAACTACAATGAGATAACACCTTATCTCAATAGGATGGTTGCTATTAATAAGAAAAAACAAACAAACAAATGCTGGTAAGGATGCAAAGAAAAAGAAACTCTTATAGCCTGTTGGTGGAAATGTTAATTAGTGCAGCCACAATGGAGCACAGTATGGTTATTTCTCAAGAACTAGAATTAGAACTAATATATGATCCCATAATCCAGCTATCGGATATTTTTCAAAGGAAAAGAAATCAGTATATCAAAAGGATACCTGCACTGCATGTTTATTGCAGGACTGTTTATAATAGCATTGGTATAGGATCAACTTAAGTGTCCGTCAATGTATGAATGGATAAAGAAAATACGGGATATACAGACACACACACACAAAAATTAGTATTATTTAGCCATAAAAAGAATGAAATCATGTAAGCAAATAGTGTCTGCTTCAAATGAGGAGACATAACAGTATTTTTAATAGCAATATATTTTCATAGCAAATTATTGAGTTCAAATGATGAGAAATACTTATAATATTTTTGATAAGTATTTCTAAAATGTGTTCATAAAATCTTTTACAATTTGCATAGTCTCTAGAAATGCTTTAGAATATGTTTGCTGCATTAGCCCTGTATGGTTTTTAAAAATTATTTATATATTAGGTGTAAAATGTTAATCATTATTGTTTTAATTTTCATTCCTTTGATAAATGTGCTAACATTGTATCACATTTTGTCTCACATTTGAATTTTCTTTTTGGTGCATTTCTTCAATGAAATCTTAGCAATGCTCTTAAACATTTTGTAGTTTCCACATGTATTACATAAAATATAATTAAATTATTACATAATGTAAACTTTGATATTTAATCTAATATTAGTATAGATTGTAATATGTTATAATATAAAGTATGTAATATTTTATATATTTATATTAAAATGTATTTATCTATATGCTCCTGCTGTTCTTTTATTATTTTTTTCATTTCTACCAACCTGCTGTTATCCTTTTTATTTAAATGTTTGACTTTTTTCTAATAGGTGTTTTAATTTTCTTAATGTTACCCATTTTGATCTTTTAAAAATAATTTCTTCTTTTATTATTAATCCTCTTAGTTGTGATATTGTGATAAATACTTAGTCTTCTTTCTTATGATTTAATTTTAATCTTCTTAGAATTAGTCATGGAATAAAGCATAGTTTTCCTAATATCGTTTACTAAAGAAAGACTCCCATTGTTTTTAATATGCTTACTTTATGATCTGTAAATGTAATGGATTGAATTGTGTCCCCCTAAATTTATAAAGCTCTAGCCCTTAATGTAATAATTTGGAGATAGGTCCTCCACAGGGGTAATTAAGGTTAAATTAAGTCATAAGGATGGGGCTCTAATCTGATAGGTCTAGTGCCCTGAAAAGGAAGATATACCAGAGTTCTCTGTCTAGCATGTGAGGATACATTGAGAAATGGACATCTATAGCAAAGGAAAGAAGTCGCAAAAGAAAGTTACCCTGAAGACACTTTGATTTTGGACTTTCAGCCTGTAGAACTGAGAGAAATAAGATTTCTATTGTTTAAGCTACCAAGTCTGTGACATTTTATTTTTAGCTACCGAACAGACTAATACATTCTTAGATTTAACTGACTTATTTATTTATTTAAAAAGATTTATCTTTTCTTGAGGTCTATGGTTATTTTCACTAATAGAATATATTAATACCTTAATATATACATTTACATACAATATATAATAAATGACAGCACCATGTCATGAAAATTGTGTCCTAGTTGTTTATAGGATTAACTATTTTGTCTAGATTGGGCATTTCAGCTCAACTACAGAATGATTCTATTTTTTTTCTTTAATAGCTTTGAATAATCAATTGATTCATTGACATTATGTAGAGATAGCCCAAACAAACATTTCTTGTTCTTCAAAAGCTGATCATAAGTTGTTTATTATTACTATTTAGGAAGAGTTTCCAGAAGAGTGAATAAGAATAATTGAATATTTGTGAGTTTTATTTTGCTTTAAATTAGCAACAATCATAATGAAAAATAGAAAGATAAATGAGGAGCAATTAGCAGATCTGTTACAACTTTTTTTTTTTTTGAGACAGAGTCTCACTTTGTTGTTCTCATTAAAGTGCCGTGGCATCATACAGCAAAACCAAACTCTTGGCCTCCAGTAATCCTTTCACCTCAGTCTCCCAAGTAGCTGGGACTATAGGCACCTGCCTCAATGCCTGGCTATTTTTAGAGATGGAATCTCACTCTTGCTCAGACTGGTTTTGAACTTCTGAGCTCAAGCAATCTACCCTTCCAGAGTGTTAGGATTATAGGCATGAGCTACGGCACCTGGATATGCTATAACTCTTTAAAACTTCTAAGTGTCCCCTCTGCACTGTGGAGGGTGAACCTCAGCACACATGGAAAGAAGTTATTGTTTCAGCATCAGTAGTAATCTCATCACTGTTTGAACTTCCTCTTCCACCTCCTGAAGGACTTCTGGATGCTATTTTATGTCCAGATAATGTTTATCACATCCCATTCACAAATTCATTTACTGGGCCATCCAAATACCTCTAGGTCTAAAAGGTATCCCTTCACTGGGGCTGGGTAAACATAGCTTTATTTTTTCTGCACTCCAGGTTAGCTTGTGACTTAAGAGACAGCAAGTCCAACAGGACATTAATAGGACCAAAAAAAAATTGGTCAAAACTTAACTAAATTTAGTACTGATCCCTTGAGAAAGAAGAAAAGAAAAAAAAGCCTTAATTCAACACCCAATTATTTTTAAAAAAGGATCTAAAGACATAGCAGGAAATTAGACCAGCCAGTTTGACATCAGTTAAGTTACAGAGCATTTTAAAAAGATCAAATGCTGGAACATTTTAAAAGCACAGCTTGATAACAGTCAATTAAGGTAGCTTCAGGATGTAGCCAGGAGATTTTAGTAATTTGTGTGTGTACAGCATGGATGAAAATTCTAAAAGGCATTGCCATAAGAATCGAGAAAAACATAGTAAAAATCATAAACAAGAATGGCTATTTGACATAGCCCCTTTCTTTTTTGCTTAACGGCTGAAGCATTGAATCATGGGGATGACAAAAGCCTGGCAAATTGAATAAATAGTTGAGTAAACTTGGATATAAGTCAAATTCAATTTCAAATCCTTAGCAAATTAATTTTGTGTTGTGACTGCTATTATTCAGTGAGATTAAGGTTATGGGGTAAGAGATCTGGTTATGGAAGAGTCACCTAGGATAACATTTCTCAAAGTGTGATCTGTAGGTTAATACTGTTCTATAAACCATCTTCAGCAAGACAAATGCAGACATTGACAACAAGCGTTTAGAAACTTTCACAGCAATGTGACTAAGAACTTTTCTGAAAACATGGGCTTGAATTTCGTATATCGAGTCCTTAAAATTTTTCAGTCTTAGCTATTACTTTTATCATATTTTATAAAATTACAGGTCCATGTCTTATTAAAATAAAAAGAAAATGCTTCCCCACAGAGAAGTACTGACCAAGACATTTTTTAAAGAAATGGCATTTAAAGTATGATGTACATGATGTTATTAGAATACACCAATCTATCTTTTCTACTTATGAAAAAAAAATTCAGGCATAAGTACTTCAAGTGCATTTGTGAAATGGTTTTCAAAAATAGATATTTGAAGAAACTCATTGTGTCAAAAGGTCAGGGTATCTGAAAAAGTCTCTTGCAGTAAGCTGTGTTGGAAGATAGAGGGGGTTCATTGTCCCACTTCTTCAGGTCCTCCCTGTGTTAGAAGGATGCATCTATGCCCTTTGCCATGTGATATACTTCCTACCACTAACGGGCAAGTATTAACATGTTACCCCACCCCACTGATTTGGGTTTCACCCCACTGATTGGGTTTCACTGACTTGCATTGGCCAGTAGACTATAAGCAAAGGTGCCAGTGTTCCGGGTTCTAAGACAAAGCCCTGGAAGCATTGTGTGTTTCTTTTGGCAATGTCCAGTGAGAAGAGCATACCCCAGATGTCGGCTGCCCCTCCAGCACAGGCCCTGAAATGTGATAGGTAGATCACATTATAGCTTAGACTATAATAGCTTGACTTATAGCTTAGAGCTTAAAGTTTAGAGCCAATCCAATCAAACCGCAGCCTGAAGTAATCACCCCAGACAACCTTTAGACCAATAAGCCAGAAAAATAACAGTTGTTTTATGTCACCTAGTTCTGGAGTGGTTGGTTATGCAGCATTATTATGGCAATAGGTGGCCAGCATGGTTAGAGTGATATGTTCTATAGTCAACTAATAAGATTCCATTTATCTTTCCAGACTTGGAAACCTCTTCTGAATGTCACACATTCAACAGCCTATTTGATATGCTGATAGTAACTCAGTGGTATACACACAAACCTGAACTCTTGATTCTCTTCCCTCACTTCAGCCTACTTCACTTCTTGGTAAATGGCAACTCTGTTCTAGGATTTGCAGCAGACAATCCTTGGAATCATTCCTGATTTCTCACTTTCTTTCATTTACCTCATCTAATGCCATGTGAGATATGTTGAGATACATCTTGAATCTGACCCCTGCTCATCGCCTCCACTGCTACCTCCTTATGAAGCTCCCCTTCACTGCTCTTTGTTATTCTGGTTTTATTTTTCTGGGATCTCTTCACACACCAGCCAGAGTGATCCTTTGAAATATGTTACATTATTTTATTCTTTGTCTCCAAGCTCTCTAGTAGCTTCTCCACTTCTCTCAGAATTATCTTTAAAGGTACCCCCATAGTCTGATGGGTCCTGCACATCTAGACCCGACTGCTTGCTTTCCATGTGAACACTATGTTTTTGCTGCAACATCCCTCCTTGGGAGGCTCTTTTCCAGATATCTGCAATTCAAATATCAATCTTCCCTGACCCCATCTAGAATAGTAATTACTACTGTCTGCTTTCTGTTCTCTTCCTCCACTTTCTCTTTGATGTTAGCTCTTACCATGTAGTATGTTACATATTTATCCATTTATGGTCTGCCTCCTCTCACTAGAGCAAAAGCTTTCTGACAGCAGGGATTGTCATTTCCAAGGCCATATCCTCAGTATTCAGAACAGTAATTGACACATAGAAAACAATTAATTAGTATCTATTAGTGAAACAAGCAAATCAAATCTTTGGGAAGAATATGACCCTGTTAAACCTTGAATTTTCTAAATGTTAAGTCAGATATTTAAATACTGATGACCATGGAAAAAAGTAAACAAAGAACCAATTTCCATTCTTAATGAGAAGCCAATGTTGGCTAAATAGGCAGGATAGTCATTCGGTATGGACTTTAAAGAATATCAGCACTCGGTTAACATTAATAAAGGGGACATTTTTATTTTAGCACTGGAGATATGAAGGTCATATTCAGAGTTTTAAAATTGTATGGAATATTCTATAAGAATTTTTAGTTCATTTCTGAAACAGGTCATTTATAGAGCTTGCTCTGAGATAGAAGGTGAGAAAGAATCAGCGAATTCTAGAACTGGGTATTCTATTTTTATTTTAGGGGAAGAATAACACTCCTTCCAAGAAAACTTTAGGGACCTGTGAGAAGATGAGGCTGGCCGGGTAGGAGGTGGGGACTGTCACTCGCAGGTTTTGCCCACACTAGCAGTTTTCTGGCATTTCAGCAGCACACCGTTTGGGTGAAGACTCTATATGTTATTTTAGCAGCAAAATCTCTGCCAAGAGTATGAAGGGAGTGCAAACTCCAGGAAATCTTGTAAAAGAAGCAGAAATGTTGTCATATGCTTGGATTTCAGACCAGCTGAGGCAAAACTGCAGCATCCCTAGACCCAAGCCCTACCAAGTATGGTAATTCTGGGACTTCCGTCGGAAGTTCTTTGTCAGAGATGACAGGATTTCTAATATCATTTCCAAATCTACTCTTCTGTACTCGCCTGCTAATCTTCAGACTGATGTTCATGTGTCAATGCTTGATTTCTTTACAGCCGAGTACCCCGGGGACTACCCCCCTAGACAAGAGATGACAAAAAGGCAAAAATGAAGGAAAGAATGATACCATGTTTTGAGAACTAAAATCTCTGTATTTTATTCTGACTTATTTTGAGTCTGGTGAAAATAGAAAAAAACATATAATTAATTTTGTGTTGTGGTGAAGGGGGATGTAAATATCACTTGTTAGATAGCTGTGACATGCCAGGCACAATTCTAGGAGCATCACATGTTTGTTTCTAGCTATGACACATACAATTTGTGCCTTGTGTATAATTGCCTTTAAGATCTAAAGTAATTTGGGACCCGACATTCTGACTATTTCCTAGGGTGATGCTGAGACAAAAGGAGGTTATCCCCGCACAGGCTACCTGAGACACAGAAAGGTTGAGTATTTTCCCGAAGACCACAGAGCAAATGTGGAGTAAGGAAAGGGAAAAGATTTTATATTCATTTAGGACAAAAGCTTTCATGAAATGGTTCGTTGGTTTTGTAAGTGCCACCGACAACTTATATGCTGACACTTAAGAAATATTACAATATGAGTGGTTGTGTGTGATGAATATTCAGTAAAGCAGCTCTTTCTCCTCAGATAAGAAACTGATATTGCTCAATAGCTTCGCCTTAATTCATTTCTTTTCTTTCATTTTCTTGTTCCTTTTGGCTTTGTTTTCTAATACAGATGTGAAATGAACACTACCTGCATTCAGAGGGACTTTTCAGGGCAAGACCCAGTGCATTTCCTGGCTTTCCTGAGTTTAGAATAGTGAGCTGTGGTCTTGTCAGAAGTGTGTTTGTGTGCCCTTCTCTGGGTCTTCGGAGGAAAAAATTTCATCATTGCCCACCCCACACTCATATGCCCAATAGCAGAGCTGTGGGTATTTGGCCTTGCTCCTATCTAATCCCTCTGCAGCGAAGAGGCCTTGGAAGTGAAGGGTGTTGGCTGCCTTCAGCCAGATCAGCAGGGGCAACACAACCACTACCACCAGCAATGGAAAAGATGCTGCCAGAGGACTTCTGGGAATGGGGTGGGAGCTGGGGAAACTTTAAAGCTTTTTAATAGGAATAAGTAAAGAAAGCGTTCTTATTGTGGGATGTTTGAAAGAGGCAAATATCTTTTTTTTTTTCTAACAGAAATATCTTTTCTCTGATATTTTCTCTTTCATCTGCTTCATCTATGTCTGATCTTTATGCTATCTTTTCTTAAGTACTGTGCAGTATTTGAAAATGAATTGAACCCTGAAAGTTTTCTTTTCTATATTTTTTCGCTGTTAACTACCCAAATCCATTATACATTTTATTATTCCCTAGGGGTTGAGTGATTTATTATCCTAACCGTGCTGGTCAGATAAACAAACACTGAACTGCAAATGAACAACTGTCTCTGTTTCTTTGAGTGATGGTAAGAGAATTTTAAATAATAGTTGGTATTTTTAAGAAACAAGGGAAAAACAAGAAAAGAAAAATGCTTTTCCCCTTGATGTTAGCCACAGAGTACTACAAGCTGAAAATTTTGTTTTTCCTCCTCTCCTTGAAAATATGTTCTTCAATTATATTCTTTATTGGAAATTAAACTCTTTCATTAAAGAAATGTATTAAGTTAATAAATAATATAGTTCTCCAAAATGTTTTCTCCCAGAGTTTTTGTTCTCTTTTCTGTTTATTGGTTTTTAATTTGTTAGATCTAAGTTTTTCCTAATTTGGGGTGAAAGAGACTAGAATATAGTTTGTAGTTTTAGGTATGGATTCAGTCAACAATGGTGTGGAATACTGACTTTGGTGTTGGTGGTCAAGAAAACTCAGAATACATATGCAGAGTGGGGTCAGAGGAGAGAGCCTCAGTGATGCCACAAAGTCAGGCGAGGTTTCACAAGAAACCTTTGGACAGGGAAGATTATTGAAAGTTAAGGGAAAAAGCAACACATAGGCAAGGCAGGGTGGGCCAGACTGGGGTTAGAGAAATGTTGGTAGTTTGATGACCTGGGGGCAGGAGTGCAGTAAAAAAGAATATAAGAGTCAGATGTATTTCTCTGTGGCCAGAATCACTTATTAGAAGTAGGTGTGCAAAGAGAGGCTCACGGAGAGCACTAAAGAGGTTAGTACAGAGAGGCAGGAGAGCTGAGAGTAATATCATAGTCTTAATAATGAAACTTTTCATTGCAGAGAATGTAGACGGAATCACATCTTATGGTTTTACCTTCTAGGTTACAAATTTTCTGACTAGAGTGGAGTATTTAATTCGAAACTACAAAAGGACAGGAGTTATTGAACGCTATTACAATTTTCATTAACATCAATGGTACCAAAAATATACACTTCAAGAAACACACATTTAAATTTAGGATATGATTTGAAGGCATTTGACAACAACAAGACTCAAGTGCCTAATTATCAGACTGGCAGAGATTTAGAAAATTGATATTACTTAAACATTTTCTGGAAGGCTGTCTTGCAAAGTGCCCATTCTTTGATCCGGAAATTAAGCTTTTAGAAATTTAAGGAAATAATATGCATGTGTTCTTTGTTCTACAAGCAAAGACTTCTTAACGGAATTCTATTTCACCATACCTCAGAGTCACAGAACTTACAGAATTCACAGACTTTTCATATTCTCTATAAGTTAAAATGATACGCCAGAAATACGTTTATTAACATGGAAGGATGTCCTCATATTATTGCTAAGTATAAAAATCAGGTTAAAAGCAGCATATGTAGAATTACTTTATTTTTAATGTGTAACACATATAGAAAGGGGCTGGAAAGAGTTGCATCAAAATGTCAACTGTGTCTATTTTTGGTGATGATTTTCTAGGTGATTTTCGCTTCATAATTTTCTAACTTTTTGTAGTGCCTATGCTTTTGTTGTTTTGTGATGAGCCTGTATTATTTTAGAATCTGATAAAACACCTTCAATTAAAATATTATTTAATAAAGTCTATTAAATATTGGAAAAAATTTAAAAAAATCACTTCGTTGACTTGGAAGTGTCATTTATATAAAGAGTGGAAAAATCCTAGTGCTTTTCCAACTTTAATGTGTGTCTGGATCAGCTGTGTTCACATGCACAGGGTTCAGCAGGGCTGAGGCGGGGCCCGAGACTCTGCATTTTCCATAAGCACCCAGATGCTGCCTGTGTTGCTCTACACCTGAAGTAGCAAATTCTTAGTGAACTATAAAAAGTGCGTGTTGCAGGTTTTCATGTTTCATTGCTTTCATTGTGCTTATTTTATTACAGGGAGAAACACACATAGAATAATAAAGGATTTCTGAGTAAACACAACTAGAACAACTGTTTAAATGATGCTCTTCACAAGGAGAGTAAGTGATTACATTTCCAAGTTGTCCAGAGAGATCAAGTTCCTCCTGAATTCATGTGGCTATAATGGGCTTCTTAATCTCATAGCAGGGCCTTGTTCTCAAAATACAATGTTATTCTATACAGTTTTTGAACAACCATGCCCTTTAAAGGATAAATTATTTTAAGATAAATTTCCACATATTATTAATCCCCTCCAATGAATAAAATACCAAAGTCAGGCAAGGCAGGGTCAAAAGGGCCTTTCTCAAAGTGCATCTGACTTTACTATCAACAGGGCTGACTCTTAGTCAAATGAACCTACTGTCCTAACTTAGATTATTAAGACAATACAATTTGAAATTTTGGATATTCAGTTAAAAGGCTAATCCAGTGAAAAAAATTACCAATCTAGTCCTATCAAATTGAAATTCTAATTTGCTATTTATTGTTTATTGTTAATGGGTTAACTAATATATCAATTTATGTTAATATTTATTCTTTGAATCTACAGTTTCAATAATTAGCAAAGGGCACAACGGTGGTAATACGCTATGTATTAATTTTTTGTTAATTCATTTATTTGATATGCTCTGTTCTGCTATACCTTGGGTTTCTTTGATGCAAGATAGTTCTGAAGAGATCGGTAAATAGAGAAAAGATGTCAGTAGAGGCATATGTACCCTAAAGCTAATGAAACATTATGTTCACAAGATAATGTGCTTTTGCAAAATTTACTAAAATTTACCATCCCCCCATCAGACTTCTTTGCAAAGTATGCAATAACTGAAGTTTGAGAGTTAGCGCCTTTGTATTGAACACTCTGTGAAGACTAGGGGCTAGTGGGTCACATCCAGAATATGCCTACAGCAGCAGCAATTCATTGACAGCAAGAGATACATTTTAAATAGAATTAATGAGCAAGATCTTGGGTTGCTTGATAATCCAGCTAATGAAAGCAGAGAACCACATGAACGCATTGGAGAAATATTAAAATTTTGTGTTGATTTGAAAGAAAGAACGGTTGTTGACAAAGATAACAAAACTCATTATATGCCATTAGGGCAAGGACATCAACTAACTTGTTAGTGAGTGTTAAAAGTCTCAGGTAGTCATCACTCAGGAAAACGTGAAATGCCCCACAATCTTGCTACCTTAAAACTTATATATGAAAGAAACTGGATAAATATCCTCCCCAAAGAGGCAATAATTCCAAGCATGTAGAAGACATCACAATAATCAATGGTGGAGCTGAAAGAAACTTTTCTAAACTGTCAATAAGGAAAAAACAAATTTTGGTTGATCTTGCTTGAGGAGACTTCATTTTCTTTATAAAAATATTACCTTTTCATCATCATATAAAGAGACAATCAAAGAAGATACAAGGAAAAATATAGTTAGAAAAAATTATAGAGGTGGATCAGGTGAGGTACACAATGAAAATACAGTATATAATTTTTCGGGATCTAGTGAAACTTTAGCAATTATCGGCATTTTAAAATATGTTAATTGTTGTGATGTATTTTCCCATTATTCTAACTCTAAATGGTCACTTTCCATATTCTATGAAAGGAGAGATGGCTAGCATTCCTTTGACAAGGATAGAAGAGACCCCCAGGTCTGACAGCATGAATTCAGTTAAGACATTGCCACCTTCTTCATGGCATCTAACCACAGTTTCAGATATAAAATACTATATAGCATTTAATTCAAATCTATGGATTTTGTCAATTCATGGACACATGTAAGAAATAATGTGAGACAGAAAAAAAGGCAGCATATTGTCCATGATTCCAATAATAAAAACATATGTGATATGCATTTACAAAAACAAAACAAAGTGCTTATTCATGTAGGAATGTTGCTTGCTTTCCTGGGTCAGGTTGCACATGTTACTATATGTAATATAAATCAACAAGTAGATAAATAAAATAGCCACTTTTTTTTTTTGAGACAGATCCTCAAGCTGTCACCTTGGATAGAGTGCTGTGGCATCATAGCTCACAGCAACCTCCAATTCCTGGGCTCAAGTGAATCTCCTGCCTCTGCCTCCCAAGGAGCTGGGACTACAGGCGCCTGCCATAATGCCTGGCCATTTTTTTGGTTGCAGCCGTCATTGTTGTTTGGTGGGCCTGGGCTGGATTTGAACCCGCCAGCTCAGGTATATGTGGATGGCACCTTTGCCAGTTGAGCCACAGGCGCCAAGCCAAAATAGCCACTTTTTAACTTACTTTGATATTTATAATTTTACATTCTTTTCTTAATGGAGGACTTAGAAGATATAGCAGCTTCATGTCTCACGAAATCTGGATCTGTCCCTGATGTCAGAATAACTTGAAAATCTAGATAGCTCATCTGAAAAGTTGTCTGTCGTGTTAATATTCTGAAGTCAGGAGCAAGCTTTTTCACAATGAAAGGAAAATTCTTAGGAATGTGTGACGAATGTATGAAAAACCTTTAGATACCCTTTCTTTTAGTGCAAAAGTGGTTGGTTTCATGTCACCCAGAGCCACTACTTTTTGCTCAAGTGATGTTTTCTGAAGAGGCTGCTAGTGCAGATGAAAAAGTTGTGAAAGCCGTTCTGTTTGAGACACCACCTTCCACAACCCCTCAAAGAAAACTGATGAAGATGACTGCTCCTAGACCCTATTTTGGATTTTAGTGAAACTGGTCTCTATTAGAGAAGAGTATTATCAAGAACCAGCGCAAGGAAACAGAAACACAGAAAACGAGAATATGAAGAATGGGCTCGGTGCCTGTGGCTCAACGGGCTCAGGCACCAGCCACGTACACCTGAGCTGGTGGGTTCGAATCCAGCCTGGGCCTGCCAAACAATGATGGTGGCTGCAACCTAAAAATGGCCAGGCGTTGTGGCAGGCGCCTGTGGTCCCAGCTACTTGGGAGCCGGAGGCAGGAGACTCGCTTGAGCCCAGGAATTGGAGGTTGCTGTGAGCTGTGATGCCACAGCACTCTATCCAGGGTGACAGCTTGAGGCTCTGTCTCAAAAAAAAAAAAGAATATGAAGAATGAATGAAATTCTAAGTGTACACGTCTGAGAAAAGTTACCTGGGGTAGAATTTGAATATCACTTATTATTTGGGATAAAGGAATTGTTCTGAATGCATCTGCTTCGCTTCCATTTTCCTAATTATTATTTTTATTTTTAGTGTATGATTATGTCGAATGTCAGCTTTTCCCAGAATCCATTTATGACAACAGAGCAGAAATGCCTGAATTTACACCTTGCCTATTTTTAAGAAGATGGAGTAGTTTCTAAGATAAGGAAGACAAACACATGAGCCTGAAAAGAAGAGATCATTGGAGGAAACCAGGGGATAGAGACATCACAAACAAAAAATGCAAAACAACAAAAGACAGACATACGGAGGAAACTGGGCACTGTTTGCCTGTCTTTTCTGCCTGGCACCTAAGGTAGCACAGTTTTAGCAGATTTTTAATGTTGGGATGAAGGGGAAATCACGGAAATTGTAAAGCTGATACTATGGGGACAAAACATCCCAGTATTGTGCAGGGCTCATAGTAGGCACTCAGAATAGGAGGGAGAAATATCAGCTTTTTAGTCAAATGACCTGATTTTCCTCCCACTTCTGCTATTTATTAGCTTTCTGACCTTGGACCTGTTATTTACTCTTTAAACTTTGCTTCCTCTGTTGACAAGGGGATAATATTAATAATAGCTATCTCAAAAGAACAAGGTAAGTACCTAATAATGTCATATGCTAATACTGTTGTTATCATTTTGCAAAAGATATGAAACCATAATTCAGATGGGCAGGTTATTATATACCACTTTAGAAACCAAAGGCCATAACATTTGATTATTACCCAGGAAGGCATAGTTGTGGACACTTCGCTTTCTGACTAAAAGTCCAGCGCTTGAAAATTCTAAATGAAAAACATCTCTCCTTGAGCAGATGCTATGACAGATCTACTCTGTGAATGCTTTGAAATTTGGTCCACAGACTGCTGTTCATGACTAATGAAAATAGACATGGCTCGCTAGTTCCTGGCCCTGAGGTTTACCGCACATTGTCTGTGGTTGGGACACAGCCGGGGAGTCCCAAGGCTGTGCAGGCCGCTAACGGGATCACCAGGCTCTGTGATGCTAGGGGAGGCGAGGTTCCCAGTTAGCGAAGGTCCCTTCAGGAACTCACCCAGGGAAGCAGCGGGGTCTCCCTTCGTCTATGACTGGGGGCCCCTGTGCTTGGGTTCAGGAGTCTTTGCAGATTTGAGCTACCTAATCAAATCTGCCCACTTCTTCATGCAAATATTAATGGGCCTTTCAGAGTCTTGGATTACCGACTGGCAGGGGACACCAGGTGCCAGACAGCAGAGAGCTGCCCTGGGAGACACTGAGCTCCTCGCACTTTGAGCTTTGGGTTTCACCTTGCCCTTGCACATTAGAGCCACAGCAGCATGACTGACTTGTCTGTTTACACTCTGTGGAGCCAGGGAGGCGAGAACGTGTCACTGCCTTTGCCGAGTCATTTAAGGAAGGGCTGTGACTGCTGTTGCCATCGCTATAGAAATGGACTGGGCAGTGCTTTTTAGACTGAGGAGGGGAGCGAAATCCATCAGATTTTATGTCTGTTTTATATCAACTTTCAACCTTAAACAACTATATTAAGTGCTCTTTGGGTTAGACTGAAATGCTTAAAGAACCTCATTACAGAGTTTAATTATCATGGCATTTTATAAAAGGGAAAGATGAGTGCGGCCGGGAGAATCATGTTCTCTGAGTGCTGACAACGCTGCTTAGGATTTCAGTAACCGCTAGAAGGTGCATTTTACATTTCATGCAGATAGACTTTGTAAGATAGGAGACTGGAAGGAGCAGGGAGGAAAAAACAACCCCAAACACCACCGATCTGTTTTCTTTTTTGAAATTGTAAATTACATAAAAAAAAGAAATTGAAACATGAATAGAGAAAGACTTTGTTTATTTATCACCAGGAGAGGCGCATTAGGATGCTGCCCTGTGTTTCCATGGCATTGTGGAGACATAAACAGAAAACACCGACTAATGCATTCAGTTAGGCACAGATTTTAAAGTCTAATGTGCAATCTAAATATATATTGCATGTATTCTTGCCATTTATTTATCTATTGTATAGCCAGCAGTGAAGGGGGAGCCTGCCTAACTAATGCGAGGCTGTGATCTGTTTGTAAATGTGCCCGCCTGTTCCAGCCTTTGACATTCGATGGGCGTCTATGGCTTCTGTCTGCTCTTTGTTACCTTGGAATCACTTGTTAACCTAGCTTTGCCACTTCTAGCCTTAATTTAGGTAATCTAAAGGTGAGAAGTGAGTTGAGATAAAAGTATCTAGGAATCATTGTGAATGGTGAGGATACAGAAATTGGAGAGCCTGAGCTCTCTGGACAAGGAGCAATTCTTGACATGCATAAATGTAGGCTATTCCACAAGATTTGATCAGTTTTCAAGGAGATCTACAAATCTGCATTTTTACTTGAAATCTGCTGTTTAAAAAATTAGCATATTTGTTGGCCAAGGGCAAAAGGGCAGGTAAAATACAAGGGCTGCCAGTTTAGACATCTGATTTGTGACAACACTTTGCTGTTTTCCTTGTTGTTTGTTAACGGCAAAGAGCCCTCCGCCGATGTGAATTGTAGATTACATATAATACAGCCATGTCAATGTCAATCCAGTGCCTGGAATCCAGACTCTGTCTCCTAGTGTGCTGTCTTTCCTCATGGCCATGGTTCTACTTAACCTCCTGATTCTTTAGAAATTCCAATTTTCACTTCCTCTGAGGAAAGCGTCAAACACAGCAGATAGAAAAGCCTAAAACCTAAAGTCAGACTCATAATGTCACTCTATGTTCGAAAGAGCTCATGAGTGAGAGAACAACTGATCAGAAAAGGACAAAAGAGATAATTTCATTCTGCTGAAGACCATGCTTATTAGTAGGGTGAATGCTATTCAGAGAAGAATTCATTTTCAGGTCAGTTAGTCATAAAAGCAGAAAATAGGGCTCTCCAGGCTCAGGGGATTCTTATAATTGTTACTACCTGCACAGAATCAACAGGTGTCCTTTGAATGTATCACAACTCTTAATTTCAGGGATTCTTCATTATTTCCATACCAGGTGTCTGTCCTTAGGAGTAAGATGAAAGAGATGTATGATCTATGCCATATTAGAAGTAAATATCTTTGTAGACAAACTTTGTACTTTTTTCCAAAGCCAGGTGTACAAAAGGTTTTTTGTTTTTTTTTTGAGACAGAGCCTCAAGCTGTCACCCTAGGTAGAGTGTTGTGGCATCACAGCTCACAGCAACCTGTAACTCCTGGGCTCAAGTGATTCTCTTGCCTTCACCTTCCAAGTAGCTGGGACTACAGGTGCCCGCCACAACACCTGGCTATTTTTTTGGTTGCAGCCATCATTGTTTGGCGGGTCCAGGCTGGATTCAAACCCACCAGCTCAGGTGTATGTGGCTGGTGCCTTAGCTGCTTGAGCCACAGGCGCCAAGCCAAAAGATTTTTTTTCAAAGGATACTGTGATTTGATTCAGGCTAGTTGTAAAATATAGTATAAGCCTTAAGAATAGAAGTATGAATATTGCTTATAATCATACAAGAGATTAAAAATCAATATTATTTTCAAGATATATTTTTTACATCTCAAAATAAAATGAATAGATTGAAAAAAATACCTAAACAAGTGAAAGAATTTGTTTACAAAATATCAAATGCCTTCCACTGAATTGTGTTTTCATTTTCTTTCACTTGGTTTGCCTAAAATGTTGCCGCTGTGCTTAGCCAATTTTCTTTGTCTCATGGTCTTTTGCTTTTTATGGGGTCATGTTTACACTATGATTTGGAGCCACCTTCTTTTTTTCTTAGGTATTCTATTGTTCTTTTTTATTGCCAAATGTCCATTAAATAGGAAAAACCTTATTCTAGCTGCAAAGTTTGCGTCCTTCTTTTTCACCCCTGGTCTGTCACAAAGTGGGTCTGAATTTCTGTGAAGATAAGCCCCTTGCTACCAGTATCACAGTGTGCTCGGATTACCTGCCAAGTGCTTGCTGTGTAAATTATAGCTGCCTGGTGGGAGCTTTAATTCATATGCTTGACGTTTTTAAAAAAATATTTTCAAGGTTGGACTCCATAAATCTAAGTTTTTTGACTGGATTATGTCTTTGCTCATTTTTCCCTTTTTTCCTCTTGTGTTTAGAATTAAATCTTCTTTAGTGAGAGAGAGAAGAAGAGACAGGAAGAACATTGTGTTTTGATGAATCTTAATTAATAAATGCTGAGTTACCATAGATTAGAGAACAATATATTATAGGATACTATTTATTTATTCTGAAGAGCCAGCCCTTTTAAATTGTAAGGGCAACTTTGGCCCTCAAGACTGCTTTTTCTGTTTTGCACACTTGAGTGCATGTGGACAGAGGGATACTGGAGCATTGGTATACACAAATTTAGTTGTGTGCTAGCAAGTAATGTACCATTATTGGGAAACTGAGAAATAAGTGTTTCTAATATGTCTGCTTTCACGTTTGGCAGAAACCCAATTCTTTTATCAAATTTTCTTGCCTTTCTTTCTCTTCTCTAGCAGAAAAACATAGATTATATTTCCAGATTAACTGTCTGACATTCTGGACTAAAGGGAAATTGAGATATAAGATTGAGGGTCAAAGGCAGACTTCATGAGCATGTCTTTTGCAGTTTTTTTTTTTTTTTTTGGCCAGGGCTGGGTTTGAACCCACCACCTCTGGCATATGGGGCTGGCACCCTACTCCGTTGAGCCACAGGTGCCACCCCATGAGCATGTCTTTAGCAGGTCAGAATAGTGTTTGAAATAAGATTTGTAGAACAGGCTGGTCATGGTGGCTCATGCCTGTAATCCCTACACTTTGGGAGGTGAAGGCTGGGATAATTGCTTCAAGTCAGGAACTGGAGCCTGGACTACTTAGTTGGACCCCATCTTTACAAAAAACAGAAAATCTTGACATGGTAAGCATGACCATGTGGTAATGTAGTCTGTGAGAAAGTATTGAGATTGGCATTAAGGTAGAAGGCAAAATCAGGGTCTACAAGCAAGACCCTGTGTCTGGATTGGACAGATAGCAGAAATACTAGTAACAGCAGTAGCAATCACATTCATGTAAGCCAGCATGGTAGAGCTTACTTAGAGTGCCAGCTATTCAGGAAGCTATTCATAGGCAACCACCTGAGAGAACTTTCACACAACAAAGAAAGATCACTTGAGCCCAGGAATTCGAGGCTGCAGTAAGCTGTGATTGTGCCACTGTACTCCAGCCTGGCTGACAGAGTGCTAAAATAAATAAATAATAGAAAATAAAGATAAAAAGATTTTGAGAGCAAAGTTTTGCTAACAGGAGGTTCTAAAGAAAGGACAGAATGAATCATTGTGAGATTGAGTGGTTAGTGGGATAAAATTTGAACTGAATAATTTAATGATTGATAAGGATGGTGACATAACTAAATATGATATTTTAAATTACGTTCTTTGAATAGAGTCTCTCGTAACTGAAGGCTTTTTCTTGTGCTTGGGTAATATGTAAGTTAGAGCCAGAAGCCCAGACAAATGAAGACTTGCTCTGCATAATAAAGGGAGGGAGCAAAGGAAGTTCCTAGACCAGGGGTCCTCAAACTTTTTAAAAAGGAGGCCAGTTCACTGTCTCTCAGACCATTGGTGGACCAGATTATAGCTTAAAAAATAAAAACTATGAATAAATTCCTGTGTACACTGCACATATCTTATTTTGAAGTAAAAAACCAAAATGGGAACAAATACAATATTTAAAATGAAGAACAAATAAAGTTAAATCAACAAACTTACCAGTATTTCAATGGGAACTATGGGTCCACTTTTGGCTAATGAGATGGTCAATGTCCAGTTCCATATTTGTCGCTGCTAGTAGTAACAAGTGATGCAAGTGTGCAACAGTTAGTCTAGATTCAGTTGGAGATATCTGGATGCTTCATTCTGGAAAAAGTGCTGCCAAAGA
>CAUYON010002175.1:0-10549 GCA_963573935.1 Arctocebus calabarensis
CGCACAATGTCTACACAGACTTTGAGCAGCTTTGGATGAGCCCAGAGTTATGTATTGGAAGAAGGGGTCCCCTCATAGATTGAGCTTCCTGTAAACTTTGTTTCTCTTTTAATAAACTGTATCTCCTCAGGTTGCCTCTAATCTAATGTCGTCACCAATTTCTAATAGTGAAAAGCATAAATTGCATCAGATCATCCAGCTTAAACTTCAAAGTAGTGGTTGGAATTTGTGAATTATAATCAGGCATGCCATATTTGGTTGAATTGGTAAAAGGTATAATGATGTGTGGAGGTGTTCTTTTTGTCAATGGTTGATGCTTTCAGTCTTTCTCAGTGTTCTTCCATCAGATCTTTTTGTGAGGATTCCCTAACTCCCCAAATTTATCTCCCATTCCTCCTTACTATGTTTATCCACCACCTCCTTGAGCCCAGGGTTATGGTATTTGGGCTTGCATGTCTGACCTAATGATGTTCATATATGTGAAGTGCTAGAAGACAAGCAACACCCGTATCAGGAGCCCTTGACCCCTTCAGTTCCTTAAAGTGAATTATGTGGGTCCCAGTCTCTGTGAAAAACACAGGCTGCAAGATGTAGCAGCTCAGGAGAGATGGCCACTAACCAAAATCTTGCCTAAAATTGCTTTCTTAGCTACAAATCGTGGGAGAGGAATCAGGAAAATAAAAGCTTGAAATGAAGAAAGCCAGTTCTCTGGCCTCTTAAAACAGTCTACTTGGGCGTAGACTGCATATGAAATGTCCAAGCTCTGAGATCAGGCAAATTTTCCTCATGTAAACTCAGTTTTCCTCTGTGATTACCTCAGTGCTTGGGCTTATGGGTGGAAAAGCTTCAAGGAAACTAAGCAGTCCACTGGACACTGAAAGAGTTTGAGAAGAGGAATGAATTCCTCCCTTATTCCTTCAATGGGCTCTGAGCTGCTCTGTGTTTGATCCATGCCAGTATGCTTTTCTTTATCTTCTTTTTCTGCTCTTTAATTTTCCCCTGGGAGCTCCCTGGAAGGCTCTAGTGCTTCTTTCAATCTAAGATCTTCACCTTTGCTCCATTTCCTTTTCCCCTCTTCTCTCTTCCTGATATGAAACACTACATTCCCTCCTGGATGGTCTGGCAAGTGGTTTCTATTTAGTCATTTTTTCCCCTCCCTCTGAAATTTTAAAAGACTTGGATTTTAATTTTCTTTTGATGTGAAGTGTGTTTCCTGTAGACAACAAATAGATGGCTTAGGTTTTTTAATCCAATCAGCCAATCTATGTCTCTGTCTTTTGCACCATTGTGGAAGCAAGGTTCTGTCCTTTAATTTCTGGGCATTTACTTTGCTGAAGGTCCACTGTGATGGTTAGCACGTAGAACAAGTTGAAGTATCTCCTGTAAAGCTGGTCTTATTGTGGCAAATATCCTAATGTTTACATATCAGTAAAATATTTGATGTCTCTCTCAATTTTAAAGCTTAGCTTAGGCAATATAGAGTTATGAGCTGGATATTGTTCTATTTGAGTAGACTAAAGTTAGATGACCATTGACTTCTTGCTTGAAAACTTTCATTAGAGACGTCTGTGGTCACCCTGATAGAGTTGCCCCTGTAGGTCAGTTGGCACTTACTCCCGGCAGCTTGCGAAATCTTTTACTTTGTCTTCACTTTAGATAGATTCATCACAATGTATCTTGGAGAGTCTCTATTAGAGTTAAGGTAACCGGGGGACTGATATCCCTCTTAAAGGAGTATATCAGAATCTTTGGTGATATTTGAGAAATTTTCATTTATAATATTCTATAGAATGGCTTACATTCCTCTGTGGCATTCTTATGTCCCTTCTGGGATACCTATAATACATATGTTTGAACATTTCATGAAGTCCCATAGTTCTGTCTGTGAATGTTCTGCTTTCTCTCTCTTCTGTTCTGTCTCTTTAACTATCTGAGTTATCTCAAGAGCTTTATGCTATACATCTGAGATTCTTTCATTTGCATGATCTGATCTGTTCTTGATACTTCTATTGCATCTTTAAGATCCCTAATTGGCTGCTTCAATTCCTTCTGCTCTGCTATACCCTTTCTATATTCTTCATATCATTCATCTCTTACTTGATTCTGTTTGGGGATTTCCTTTTGGTTATTTTCCACTCTCTCAGAAATTTCCTTCATTGTTTTTTGGTTATGTTCCACTTTATGAGCAATTTCCTTCATTGTTTTCATCATTTGTATTTTAAATTCTCCTTCTGGTATTTCTAACATTTCTTTATAGGTGAAATCCTATGCTGTAGCTACCTCATGATCCCTTGAAGGAGTTTGCTCTTGAGTGGTATTTCATGTTTCCAGGATTTTTCTACTGATTCTCCATCTCTGAATACTACCAGAATCTCTTTGCTGAGAAATTTGCCAATGTGAAGGAAATGAATCAATATTTGGAATCACCCTCTCCCCCTAGACTTAGCCCTGATGAAATATATATCCCCAATAGACAAATTTCAAGCACTAAGATCAAAGAAAGAATAAAATATCTCCCAACAAAAAAATTCCCTGGTCTGAATGGCTTCACACTGGTATTTTATCCAACTTTGAAGAAGAGCTTATTTCCATATTACAGAAATTATTCCAAAAATAGAAGAAGAATGAATCTTCCCCAACACATTCTATGAAGCAAACATCACCCTGATGCCAAAAAAGAAAAGAGATAACTAAAAAGAAGAATTGCAGACCAATTTCCCAATGAATATGGATGCAAAAATTCTCAACAAAATCCTAGCCAATCGATTATAGTTTATCATCAAAAAACTCATACATTATGATCAAGTGGGTTTCATCCCAGGGATGCAAGGCTGGTTCAGTATATGTAAATCCATAAACATTATTACTCATCTACAAAGAAGCAAAAACAAAGACCAAGTTATTATCTTAATACAGGAAGAAAGGAGATTTAAAAAAATCCTGTGTCCTTTTCTATTTAGAACAGTAAAGAGTTTAGGCATAGGTGGCACAGTTCCTAAACTGATTGAAGCTATATATGATAAACCCAAAGCCAATATTTTACTGAATGGAGTTAAACTGAAAGCTTTTCCTCTTAGGACTGGAACCAGATGAGGTTTTCCTCTGTCACCGTTACTATTCAACATAGAGCTGAAAGTTCTAGCCAATACAATTAGGCAAGACAAGAAAATAAAGGGCATCCAAATGGGGCAGAGGAAGTCAAACTCCCCCTCTTTGCTGATGATATGATTATCTTATCCTTAGAGAACCCCAAAGACTCAACCACAAGACTCTAGTAAGTCATCAAAAAATACAGTAATGTCTCAGGATCTAGAATCAATGTCCACAAGTCAGTTGCATTTGTATAAGACTACAACAGCCAAGATGAGAGGATAATTAAGGACACAACTCCCTTCACCATAGCCCCAAAGAAAATGAAACACCTAAGAATATACCTAACAAAAGAGGTGAAAGACATCTATAAAGAAAAGTATGAAACCCTAAGAAAGGGAATAGCAGAGAATATTAACAAATTAAAGAACACTCCATGCTCGTAGCTGGGAATAATCAACAATATTAAACTGTTTAAACTGTCTTGTGACAATCTACCAATTCAATGTCATCCCTATTAAAATACCAACATCCAATTTTCAAGATTTGAAAAAAATTATTCTGCATTACTTTTGGAACCAGAAAAAATATATATAGCTAAGGCAGTTCTTAGGAGTAAAAACAAAGCCACAGGCATAAGAATATGGGTTTTAGGCTGTACTGCAGGGCCATCATGGTCAAGACAAAAATGGAGACATAGATATTTGAAATCAACTAGAAAACCAGGAAATGAAACTAACAACTTACAACCACCTAATCTTTGATAATCCATACAAGATGCACATTGAGGAAAAGACCCCTTATTCAATAAATGGGGCTGGGAGAACTGAGTATCCACATACAAAAAACTAAAACTGGATTCACACATTTCTCCACTCACAAAAATTGATTGAAGATAGATAAAGGACTTAAATTTAAGGCAAAAAACAATGAAAATTCTCAAAGAAACATACAAAAAACAGTGGAATATATTGGCCTGTGGAAAAACTTTATGAAGAAGACTGCAATGGCAATTGCAACAACAACAAAAACAAACAAATGGGACTTAATTAAAGTATACATTTCTGTACAACTAAGGAGACAATAACCAAAGCAAATAGACAAACTACCCAATGGGAAAGGATGTTTGAATATTTTGAATCAGACAAAAGCTTAATAATCATACTTATAGAGAACTTAAATTAATCCACATGAAAAATCCAACAATCCCATACATCAATTGGGAAGACATATGAACAGAAACTTCTCTAAAGAAGACAAACAAATGGCTAGCAAACATATGAACAAATATTCATCCCTAAGTATTAGAGAACTGCAAATTAAAACCACCCTGAGATATCATCTAACCCCAGTAACTATGGCCAATATCA
Organism: Arctocebus calabarensis; assembly: GCA_963573935.1. Classification (NCBI taxonomy): domain Eukaryota; kingdom Metazoa; phylum Chordata; class Mammalia; order Primates; family Lorisidae; genus Arctocebus; species Arctocebus calabarensis. Next base: position 4,461 of record CAUYON010002175.1, read on the forward strand.
CAAAATCTCAAAACTACAGGTGCTTGTGTGGATGCGGACAGAAGGGAACACTTTTATACTGCTGGTGGAACTGCAAACTAATACATACTTTTTGGAAGGATGTATGGAGAAATCTCAAAGAACTCAACCTAGACCTCCCATTTGATCCTGTAAACCCATTCAATACCGGGCATCTATGCAGAAGGGAAGAAAAAATGCTTCTATTATAAAGACCTTTGCACTAGACTGTTTATGGCAGCTCAATTTACAATCGCTAAAATATGGAAACAGCCTAAAGGCCCCTCAATCCATGAAAGGATTGGCAAGCTTTGGTGTATGTATACCACAGAATACTATGCAGTCATTTGAAAAAATGGAGATGTTGCAGCTTTTGTATTAACCTGGATGGAGGTGGAAAGCATTATTCTTAGGGAAGCATCAAAGGAATGGAGAAGCATGAATCCTTTGATTTCAACATTGATATAAGGACAATTAATGACATGGAGGGGGTGGGGAAAGAGGAGATCAGACAGAGAGAGAAGGAGGGTGGGGGTGAGGGAATGGAAAAAAAAATAAGAAAATACTGACTAATTCTCACATAAATTGGATTTAATTTTGACCAAAGTACATCATTTGAACAGTAATTTTTAATTCAACTTGTTAGTATATTTAGGATATTGCATCCTCACTTATAAGTGAAATATGTTTGTTATATCCCTTTATAATATATTTTTTTCCAATTTTAATATCAGGTATATCCAGTTGAAGAAGAATGATTTTGAAGTATTTATTATTTTTCTATTGTCTGTAATATTTGGTCTGATCTGTTTTTTGGAATTATCTTCTATTTTTATTTATAAATATTAGTTGTCTATTTTTTGAAACTTTAGAAAAGAAAAAAGTTAACTGATGACTCCATACTAAATCTCAGAGTCAAAGTATTCTATGACAGACATGCTTTTATCTGACAATGTGAATCTTACCTTTTTTGCATTATTATTATTATTGCTCAATATTTCATTGCAACATAAACTAAAGCTAAATTGCAGCAAATGTCTGATTTCAATTCCAAAGTTATTTATCTTCGTTCATTCTTTACAAGGTTTTTGTTTCTAGTCCTTATCTTAAACATTGTTATTGTTATTAAATTTTAAACCTTTTTAATTTTGTGAAGGAAAAAGTAGAAACCAAATAAACTCCAGGATATGTTCAAAAATAATAATAATAGAAAAGAATATTGTGTAATATGCTTCCCTAACCAGTCTAGAATTTTTTTCCAGCTTTCTTTTTTCTTCTTGATCTTTTATTTTATTTTCTATTAATTATTGAAAATGAGGGCTGTAATGCCTGAGTGAGCTTCAGCTGCTGAATGCCAGAGTGTGTTTCAGCCATCAATCATTCTGTCTGTGGTGCTACCTCTGCATCACCGATCAGTGGGGCTGGGTGCCAGCAAAAGTCTGAGCCACTGCACCTAGCCTCTGTTTCTTTTTTCTAATGTTACCTTTCTCTTAGTAAGTTTTCATTCACGTCTTCATTTTTGTTGTTGTTGTTTGCTTAAGGTGATTTTCTATCATCTCCCCCATTCCAAGCTTTTTTTCTTGCTGTCTATAAGCTGAATTTTGTATATGTCATTACAGAATTTCCTTCTGGATAGAGTTCATTTCCAGAGAGCTGTTGTGATCCTTTGAAGGTGACAAGATAGCTTGTTTTTTCATGCTGCTTGAGGCTTTATTCTGGTTTCTTAACATCTGGAGCCTCTTCTATCAGTTGAAAACAAATAGCAGATATGGTACATATGCTCTTTCCTGCTGGTGCCTCTGTTGCTGAGTGAGGAACAAGGATTGGACTCAGGGTGATTTATTTGGGTCCTACTCTGGAAGCTCTACCAAGCAGGAGGGGGAGGATGTACTGTGAGCCTTTAACATTGCTACCACAACATAAACTAATTACAGGAATTAAATTAATTCCATTCATTCTGTCCTTTATTATTCCAGAAGTGCAAAACAAAGATAGCTCCCATTGAGGGCCATCCTAAAATTCACTCTACCACAGTATCAAAATAGCTTCTCAAATAAACTCAGCTTTAGATAGACCAGGTTAAATGGAGCCCCTTCCACGTAACCAAGCTGGGCATTTGATATTTGTCCAACCCTTAAGCCACCTACAGCTATATCGGAGCAAGTTTATAGAGAAAACAAATGAAATCACTTTTCTCAATAAGATGGCAGACTCTCCATGACAGGAAAACATAAAGGGTTTATTTGTCCAGAAATAAAAATAAAGTATCAACAGGTAAAAAATGATAATAATAATAATTTTCATTACTTATTCTCACTGACAGAATCTTAGCTCAGATTCTACCAACTTTGTCAGATGATGTCTGACCAACTACACACTCTGGTCAGACTGTACCTGCCTCTCCCTATTTATACTACCTCCTTATTTTAAAACATTTTTCAAATTTCCATTAAATTTAGTCTCTAAAGTACAAATTATATCATTTCATCTTATTATTAAAAGTATATTTTAGTTATCTTTGCTAGTAATAAATTTCAAATTCTTTGATTCATCATTATAAATCTGTGAAACAATAGAAAGTATAAAATAACTCTCTGGATTATTCTCACATAATAGGTATTTGATAGATATTTGTTTGCTGAATTTCTGAAAAGGTTAATTTTAAAATTTGTCTCATTTTTATTTCAACTACTTCAACTTTTCTCACTTTTCCTCAATCTGTGTTAAAAAAACATTAAGCACCTCACCTTTCACAGAATATGCAGCCATTTCGCACATTTTTTTTCTCTCGACACATGCTCTTATCTATACCTATAATTCCTTTTCTCATTTTCTCTTCCTTCTCATTTTTAAAGTTTGATCTCAGGTGTTTCCTTCAGTGTGAACTCTTCTGACACTGTCAAATATTTGAGTCTTTTTCTTTCTATTATGTCAATGACCTCATAAGGTATAATCATGTTAGGAAGAAAGTTCCATATTATAATAATACGCATGGTACGTTGTAAGGCTACAATACATTTTTGAAAGGGTAGTTGACTGGGAATACTGATTTTCTTGTAGCAATTTAGAAAAAAAGTGGCATGTTGCAAAATAAATATAATCTTCACTCACAAACAAAATGTCAGCTTTTAGCTTAACAATGAAAAGTAGGTGATACCTTCTTAAAGGAAGAAAATGCAACTTGGAATATACACAAGAGAATACTACTTCAGAAGTGTGAATCAATGTTAAAATGATCCAGAAAGTGGGACCAGAAGTGGGAGAGGGCCAGAGAGAATGAGTGGGCTCTGCAGCAATTTATGTATTGTATCTTCCACCTTGAAGCCAGTTACCAAATATAATTGGATAAATTTCTGTGCTAGAATAGGGAAACTAGGATACATTCGGAATTTGTTATATATGGGAGGATAATGGGGGCACAAATGCCAGAAAAACAGTCACCACTGAAGCACTATATCTAATTACAACAAAGAGAATATATTTTTCATGATAGTACCACATTTACATTTGCAGTCCTAGAGGTTCTGTAAGAAAAAAAAGGAATTATTGAAAATGAGATCTTAAAGTGTCTTACAATTATTGTGTTGCAAAATATATCTTAGTACATTTCTCTGTACCCTTCTGTCTCTATTTGGGTGATTGGAAGCCTATATGTATTTACCTATTTATTTAATATATCAATAGGTTTCATTTGTGTATCTTTGTATTTTGTATTATAAATTTCTCCTAAATGGACCCATTTAACTATTATAAACTATCAATCTGTGTGTCTCTTAGTACTTTTGAAATGAAGTGTATTTTTTTTTTTTGAGACAGTCTTACTTTGTTGACCCTGATAGAGTGCCATGGGGTCTTAGTTCAAAGAAACCTCAAAATCTTAGGGTCATGCATTTTCTCTTGCCTCAGCCTCCCAAGTAGCTAGGACAACAGGTGCCCACCAAAAAGTCCTGCTGTTTTATTTTTAGGAGACTGCATCTCGCTCTGGCTCAGGCTGGTCTTGAATCTGTGAGCTCAGGCAATCCACCCACTTTGGTCTCCCAGAATGCTAAAATTACAGGAGTGAGCCTTCAGGTCCAGTCTCTATTTTGTTTAATTATTAGAATCTCATCTACTCCTCATTATGGTGCATATATCTTTTTTTATCACATTACTTCAGCTTACCTGACATTTTAGAGATAAAGGGAATCTTTTGTGGGTGGCTGTTGTGTGAAGGGAGCCGCGAGGGACAGTAGCTTTGCCCCAGGTGCAGGACTCGTACCTGTAATTATTAGGAAATGCAAGAAACAGACTACACACTCTCCAGATAGCGTGTAGCAAATTAACTTTATTTCTGACTACCTTATATAATTTTGTAGTCATGTGCACACTTAATCTATGATTTACACTATTCTTTATATAACTTTATTTATTTATCTTTTGAGACAGAGCCTCAAGCTGTCACCTTGGATAGAGTGCCGTCACATCACAGCTCAAAGCAACCTCCAATTCCTGGGCTCAAGCGAGTCTCTTGCCTCAGCCTCCCAAGTAACTGGGACTACAGGCGCCCACCACAATGCCCGGCTATTTTTTTGGCTGCAGCCATCATTGCTGTTTGGTGGGATCGGGCTGGATTCAAACCCACCAGCTCAGGTGTACGTGGCTGGTGCCTTAGCCCATTGAGCCACAGGCGCCACACCTATTTAACATTAAACTTAAGTGGCATATATCCTGTCCTGGAAAATAGCACAATACTTTTTTACTTTTTGGTCTTAAAAAATTTAAATAAAAATAAGAGAGACAGAGCTATAGGAAAACTATTTCCTCATGTACTCAACAAGTTAACCTTAAATGGGTCTCTGACTTTGTTTCTCCACAGTGCTAATATCTTTAAGCATTTGACAAAATGTAAAGACATTTTGTCCACCTTTGGACCTTCCTCCAGACAAGAACCTAGGAGACAATGGCTGCAAAAGCTTCAAAGTATCTGTTTCCGGATGACCAGAAAGCAGTCTTTGTGTTTGCCACAGGGTTGCCCAAATCTATTGCTTTTTCTGTGAAGGCAAAAGCCAATTTAACCCATTAGTGGCTTACTCAAATGAGACATACATGAGACATACATGTGGGGATTTCTAACCCCACAGTGGCCAATTTTAAAGTCTGTTTTTACATCTCCATACATCCATTTTGTATTTAATTATGCAGTTTAATGTGTTTATATTTGAAGATATGAATTTACTCATGTCATTCTTTTTTCTTTTCCATGTGCCCTCTAAATACAATTTTCCTCCTTTCCTCTCTCAATTACCTTCAATTTTGTTTTGTTGAGTTTGCAATGAAATGGTTTAATTATCTACTCATTTGCTTTTGCAGATTTTCTGTAGGTGTTTTTCTTTGTGATCACCTTGAGATATGAAAATTACCTAAAATATCTCTAAGTTATAACAATATATTTCACTATAAGTAATAGAAAAACTATACCTCTTTATATGACATACTTTGTTATTAATGTCACAAATTTTAAGTTTTACAATATGTGCATATATTAAAAACTCTTTGCACATTTATTTTTTTAATTCTGTAGAAAAATTTTGAGAGTTGTATGCATCATCATTATGCTGATAGGTAATTCTATATGTGTGTTTAAATTTGCTTGTAAAAAGGAGACTTTTGTGTTTGTAATTTCTATAACACTACACAAAATTATTTCATTTTTTTCATATAATGGAGTCTCGTGTAAGACTTTTCTAGTAGAGAAAAGCATCATTAACATTTTTTGTTTTGAGAAATACTTATTTATTTATTTATTTTTGTTTTGGAAGTAAAATTTTCCCAGGCCAAGGATTCTTAGTTGGTAGGTCATTTTTTGTTTTATCACTTAGAAATCTGAGAAATTCTCAGCTATTTTATTTCCCAAATAAGTTTTCTGTAATTCTGCTTCTGTGCGCACCTCCTATGATTCCTTTATTAAATATATTGTTCAAATTGATAGTGTCTAGCAAGTTCTAGCTCCACTTTCAGTTTTCCTTTACAAATTTTACTTCCATGAGTCAATATGATCAAATAATAACTCTTAATTATTGTGTTTGTTCTGCTTCATTAATTCTGCTATTGTA
>CAUYON010002177.1:0-16533 GCA_963573935.1 Arctocebus calabarensis
TTTCACATAGTAAATGAGAAAATCTCATGAATGTTATGTCAATCAGGTTGATAAAAATATCTCAGATTGTATGCGAAGCCGGCACACTGTACCCCATGATTGAACTAATGTACACAGCTATGATTCAATAAAAAAAAATAAAAAATAATAAAATAATAAAAATAAAAAAAAGAATTAAGGATTCTGATAGTTATATTTAATATTCTGGATTTTAGATTTAGATTTTATTTTTATTTGTTTTGGGCATTAGTCTCAAGTCTCATAAATATGCCTATTAAAATTAGAACATTAAATATTGATAAAATTTTAAAATGTCAAAATTATCTATATTTTCTGGATTGAAAATTAACAAAATGTAGTATGTTCATTATACAGTATAAATGCTTAGTTTTTATATTTGATCATTGAGGATTTTAATTTTACCTAAACATTGAGTATACTGTACATACTTAAACCAACATAATAACTCCTGCTTACAGATTTCTGCTAATTTTTTTCCAGTTTATCACCATTGCCCTTTTTTGAAGTTTTTGAATTACTTAAAATTAAGAATAATAATAGAGTAACCCTCAAGTTTGTTTGACATTTACATATGAGCCATCTGCCCTAAGTCCTGTTCTTGAGACCTGTATTACACTGGCTTCTTCATCAGTAAAGTGCAGACCAGAATTTTCTCTAAGAATCATTCTAGGTATATTTTGTATTTCTGTATTGCCTATGAATTTCAGTAAAACCTATAAATGTATAGTCAACAGAATGAATAGAAAGGCATCCCTACACATGATCCCTACGCATGTGGTCACCTTTATTTAAGTTCCAAGATATCTCATAAGGTATATACTAAATGGGAATTCCTTCTTGCATCTGGAGGACAAAAGATGCTTGCTTTAGGCTAAAAAACATTATTATCCATATTTCTAAATGTATGTTCTTTACATTAAGTTGTTTTTCATCATTTCCTTTCATCTAAAAGGCATTCATGGTTCAAATTAGATGCCACAGTGCTCTAATTTATATAGTTTTTAGAAGTGGTGAATGTTTGTAGAGTTACTTCACTATGTGGTACTGCATTTTTCTCAATCAATTCCTACCACGTTGCAGTCTTTAAAGTGATTTATTTTCAAAGAATCAGCTTTTTCTTAGATAGGGTCTTGCCCCCTTTATTTTGCCAAGCTGTCATACATTCTGTAATGGACATTTCAATAGGTCAAGTTCATACACATTTAAAAGGCAAGATTAGCAGTTATGTGCTTGCATTCTGTATGTGCATTATTTGCTTTGTGTTACAAAGAGATCATGAGTGCATGCTTTAATAGTATTAGTGTTATAAAATTACCCATCAGCAGCAGCCAGTGAGGGAAGAACACAAAAGATAATTGGGAAGAAAATCTTTTGTTGGGTTGGTGGGGGCAGGGTGCACGCATCAGGGAGACATTGATGCAAATCTCAATTCTAAAGATTAAAAGTTTCTCTCAAATTCCTTCTTTTACTCATATTGATTACCCTGCTGTTGTGTTTGCCAAAGATATATATAATATATATATATATATCACATATGCATATACATATGTAAAATACAGGGTGTCCAGAAGAGGTTCTCCTTCGACTTTTTACTAGGTAATGAAATCTCATAAGAAATGCATGTAAGTGGCTTGTGTTGAAGAGGCCATGTTTTCACCTTGCTGATAATGTGTTATCAACTGGGGAATACAAACATACATGTCAGAATTGGGTTTGCAATCCTGCAAAGATTAACCCAAAGATTGTGTGAAAAATACTTTTGACTTAATGGGGCTGCTAATTAGGATAGACTTCGAAGTTACCTTACATGCCTGTGATAAGGTGATTTTTGAAATTAAATTTCCCGTTTATCCCAAGTAAAGACTTTGGAGATTTTGACTAGTCAAGGATCTCAGATGTTAAGATTTTTAAACAGCTGTCTATGTGCCTTAGGTTTCCTTTATGGTGGTGGCAGTGCAGCAGGAGCCAACACAGACAAAAAACTCTCAGGCAGCTGCTGGAAGAGGACGTGGCTTTAGTCAGTGGCTGGGCAACTTGGTGGACTAGGGTCCCAAAAACCAGGCCCACAAACTCAATTTGGAACTAAGCTATTTTTATATATTATTCCAGTACTATCTCTCATTGATATTTTTCTCCTTGATTTACTGTGCTATGGAAGTTCCAACAGAGATGTTCATCATCACCATCTAAGAACATTGTCTTCTAGAATCACTGGAAGATTTATTGTATCAGCATGCTTTCAAGTCCTACTGATAATTTGATAATTTTTCGTAAGCATGGCCCTCTTTTCAGTATCATTATTTTCACCAGCTTTGGCTCTTATTTTTTCCTTTCTTTCCTTTTTTTTTTTTTTTTTTTAGTAGAAGGATTACTTAGTTTAATACAACCCAGACTTCTTCCAGAACTATCAGCAACCTTTACTTTTTTGGAAGTCCTTAAAAAGCTGAGTTGGATACCAGATTGTATTATTTTCTAAGCATAAAGTATGTTATTCTGTTTTCTTTTTCTAGATTTGCTTATATTTAGCTCTCAGTCTCCCATTGATTATGTATCCAGCCCTTACCAGGAGCCAGGCATTGGGAATATAATTTCTCAAGATTGGTACAGAACTTGTCTTCATGAAGCTTATGGACTAGTGGAAGAGAATGCATTGGACTTATTTGGTTAAGCACCATAAGTAAGGTATAGAATGACATGAGATAAAACAGGAGAGGGAGACGAAGGCTAAAAATGGAGGCCTTTGTTGAGGATTTAGAATTTAACTGGAGAGAAATGTTAAGCTTCTGAATTATTAGAAACATGTTTTAACTGGTTACTTCAATTGCTACATGGATTTAAAGAAGGCAAATGAGGAAAATAGAATCCAGTCAATAGAATCCAGTCATGGTCATCACAAGACCATGACGGTTAAGAATTGAACTGAAATAGATAAATTACTGTGACAGTGAAGGCTAAAACGGAGACATGCTAAATTTCCCTTATATAACAGGTAGACTCCAGAGTACCGCTTATAGTTTAAATGTGGGAGGTAAAGGAGAGAACGGTATTAGAGGAGACATCTAAGTTTCTTGCATGAGAAATGTTGAGTATAGATGAAATTTATTATCTTGTGGAAGTTTAGAAGAGGAACTTATTTTTGAAGGATATTAAGAGTTCATTTTTATATGTGTTAAGTTTTAAATTCCTGTAGGATATTTCAGTAACTTTTAAAACAAGGAGTTGAATACATCAGTCAGAAGCTATGAAAGGAAACTTGGACGGGAGATGTAATCTTGAAAATCACTGACAGTTTTAGAAATTTTTAAAAAGAAGATTCAAAAAGAAAGAAGAAATAGAAGACAAGAGTGACAAGAGTGTCCATGTGCAGTGGATGCCGTGAACAGACTGCCTTTTCAGGGCCAAAACACTGATTTCCCAGCTTCTGTCATTCTTGGCAGCTGATTGCTCAAAGATGAGTCTTTTCCCAGGAATTGTGCTCACAGAGGAAATCCTTTGCCTGAGTTTATAACTCTTCATCTGGGGCAGCTCACACACATTTCTCTCCAGTCAAACCCCAAATCCTCAACAAAGGGTTTGCCTCCTGTTTCAGCACTGGCTTCTCTCTTCTCATGTCATTCTGCACCTCACTTATGGTGCTTAAGGAAGTAAGTTCAATGACTTTCTTCTACTAGTCTGTAAGCTTCATGAAGACAAGTTGTGCATCAGTTTTGAGAAATTGTATTGCAATACCTGGCCCCTAGTGAGGATGGGGGAATACCCTGGACAATATGAGAAAACAAATACTGAATTTCCTTGCCTGGATATGGGAGAGTTAAAAAAAAAATCCCTTGGGCGGCACCTGTGGCTCAAAGGAGTAGGGCACCAGCCCCATATACCAGAGGTGGCAGGTTCAAACCCGAACCTGGCCAAAAACTGCAAAAAAAAAAAAAAAAAAAAAAAAAAAACCAGGTTCAGATTGGTACGGGATCACCCGAGACTTCTGGGGAACCCAAGTGAAGATGACTAGTGACAAAAGTGGTCCCAGGAAGCAGTATCTGAAATGGAATTTAGTTGCTGGATAACTTGGTAGGTAATTGGCAGCAGAGACCCTTCACTGTTAGCAGTTTCATGGTGGACAGCTCCTAGCTGTGCTGTAGTGAGCAATTGCCAAAAATGGCACCACTGTAACTGGAAAGGGCTCGTTGAAGAAGGGAAAGCACCTGTAAAGCATAATTTAGGGGTTTGAGAAGTTCAAGGGGAGAGGCTTTTCTTGGTTCCTATTAATACACTGACAATGTATCAAGACAAAAGCAATGAAAACAGATATTGACAAAAGACAAGGAAACGCTAGAGATAATTACTTTAAGGAGAGTTGTGAAAACTGATGAACCTATCACTTAAACTGAAATGTGAAACTTAATCAATTGAAAAGCCTTTTACAGAAGGTTTTAACTTTCCCTGGGTAAAGAAATTCCTATATGTGAAAAACTTGTTTCAGTTCAAGTCATTCGGGTTCCAGTCAGAATTTGCTTTTAATTTTCCATTCCTGTTTACCCTATTGACTTCAGACTTGTTTAGTTACACCCCCCTGATAATTATGTAAGAGAATTCTTTATAATAAATGTGTATGTATATCATATATATATATATATGTACATACACGCATATGTATGTGTGTTTTTATATATGTGTATGGATGTGTGTGTATGTGTGTGTTCATACCCATCCTAACTACAGTGCTCCCTACAGGGTTTGCAGAGCTTCTTGGCTTTGCATTTTCTCTTACTTCCATCACTTTAATTCCATTACTCTCTTAGAGTTATTAGATATGCAAGCATTCCCTAAAAAGAAATATAAACTTCTCAACTAAGAAACTTTTAATATCTAGAAGTTGAAGAGTTAACACTACAAGGAATGCTGAGAAAACACCCAGTGGAGAAAGAAAGAAAACCACAGGTATGTAATTGCCCCCAAATCACTGAAAAAGAGTGTTTAAGAGGAGAGAGCAATCATAAATTTATAATAGTGCCCAAGGATAATGTAAAATAAATACCAAAAATGTCATCTCATTTGAAAATATGGACACTAGTGGTGAACTTGGTAAGAAAAATTTTAGTTGTGAGGCGAGACAAGAAACAGATTGGAGTGGGTAGAACACTGAAGACCTCAGACGTAAACAGCTCTTTTAAGAAGCTTGGTTATGTAATTTTGAGGTATGTTCTTTTTATGCCCAGTTTGTTGAAGGTTTTTGTTATGAAAGATTGCTAAAGTTTGTTGAATGCTTTTTTTGTATCTATCAAGATAATCATATATGGTCTTTGTTTCTGCTTCTATTTATGTGGCCAATTACATTTATTGATTTACCTATGTTTAACCATCCTTGCATTCCTGCAATAAAGTGCACTTTGTCATATTAAATAATTATTTTTATTTATTTTATTTTATCTTATTTTTTGTAGAGACAGAGTCTCACTTTATCACCCTCAGCAGAGTGCCATGGCATCGCACAGCTCACAGCAACCTCCAACTCTCGGGCCTAGGTGATTTTTCTGCCTCAGCCTCCCGAGTAGCTGGGAATACAGGTGCTTGCCACAATGCTTGGCTATTTTTTTGTTCCAGTTTGCCTGGGGCTGGGTTTGAACTTGCACCCTCGGTATATGGGGCCAGCGCCCTACCTACTGAGTCCCAGGCACTACCTGTCATGTTAAATTAATTTTTTTGATGTGCTTTTTGAATTCAGTTTGCTAGTATTTTATGGAGGTTTTTGCATCAATATTCATTAGTGATATCTGTCTGTAGTTTCATTTTTTTTGTTTGTCCTCTTCTGGCTTCTGGCATCAAGGTGATATTGGGTTTGGAGAATGAAATGAAGAGAGAGCCCTCCCTCTTGATGTTATGGAATAGTTTCTGGAGTATGGGTATTAGCTCTTCTTTATACATATGGTAGAATTTGGCTGTGAATCCATCTGGTTCTGGGCTTTGTTTTATTGGAAGATTTTTTATTATTGCTTCAATCTCATTATTCATTATTGGTCTGGTAAGGAATTCTGTTTCTTTCTGATTGAGTGCTGGGAAGTTGTGCATTTCCAAGAATATGCTCATTTTCTCTATTTTTTCTGTTTTATATGCATATAGATTTTTGTACTATTTACAGATGATGTTTCGTAGTATCGATTGGAATGTCTCCTTTTTCTCTTTTTTTTTTCTTGTGGTATCCAAAGGTATCCTTTTTCTCTCTCTTTTTTAAATTGTTTCAGGTTATTTGAGGGTACAACAAATTAAGTTACATGGTTTGCATGTGTTAAGTAAAACCCCTCTTATAACTGTGTCCTGCTCCCAAGATGTGTGCCATACATCTTAACAATGTGCCCATCAAGTTGAGCACACCCATCCTTCACCATCTTCCCCTCTTCCCAATCCTTCATTCCCCTGCCCCCCCACCCCCCGGAATTAATTTGAGCTTTCCTATTTATGTGGGTTTTCATTAGACTATCTACTGGCTTCATAGTAGAATTGAGTACATTGGAGTTTTGCTTCTACATTCTTGTGATACTTTACTAAGAAGAATATGTTCTACCTCTATCCAGGTTGATACATGAAATATAAAGTCTCCATCTTTTTTAATAGCTGAATAGTATTTCATGGTATACATATATCACAGCTTCTTAATCCATTCCTAGATAGGTGGGAATCTAGGTTGCTTCCAAATTTTGTCAATTGTAAATTGAGCTGTGATAAACAATCTAGTGCAAACGTCTTTATGATAAAATGATTTTTTTTTTCTTCTGTAAAGATGCTTAGTAGTGGGATTTCAGGATCAAATGGGAGGTCTAATTTGAGTTCTTTGAGGATTCTCCATACTTCTTTTCAAACTGGCTATTTAGTTTGTAGTTCCACCAGCATTGTAAAAATGTTCCCCTGTCTCCACATCCTCACCACCATCTGCAGCTGTGGGACTTTGTGATACATGTTAATCTTGCTGGGGTTAGGTGATATCTCAGGGTGGTTTTAATTTATATTTCTCTCATGATCAGGGATAATGAGCATGTTTTCATATGTTTGTTAGCCATTAGTCTTTCTCAGAGAAGGTTCTGTTCACAACTTTTGCCAAGTGATAGATGGGATTATTGGCTCTTTTTTGTTGATTAATTTGAGTTCTCTATAGATCTAGTTATCAAGCCTTTGTTGGATTCATAATATGCAAATATCTCTTCCCACTCTGAATATTGTCTATTTGCTTTGATTGTTGTGTAGAAGCTTTTACAATTAATTAAGTTTCATTTGTTTATTTTTGTTGTTGTTGCAATAGTCATGGAAGTCTTTTTCATAAAATCTTTCCCCAGTCCAACATCTTTAAGAGTTTTTCCCACACTTTCTTCTAAATTTTTTATAATTTCATGTCTTAGATTTAATCTTTTGTTTATCTTGACTCAATTTTTGTAAGTGGTATAAAGGTACGGATCCAGTTTCAGTTTCTTTTACATGTGGTTATCCAGTTCTCTCAACATCATTTATTCAATAGGGATTCTTTTCTCCAATGTGAACTCTTATTTGATTTATCAAAAATCATGTGGCTATGTAATGTTAGTTTCATCTGCTGGTTTTCTATTTGGTTCCAAATGTCTATGTCTCTGCTTTTGTACCAATACCATGCTGTTTTGATCACAATAGAGTGGTAACACAGCCTAATGTATGGTAGGGTGATGACAATGGCTTTGTTTTTATTACTTAGAAATGCCTTGGCTATATATGTTTTTTGTTTTTTCTGATGCCATACGAAACAAAGAACTATTTTTTCCAAATCTTCCAAGTATATGATAGTATTTTAATGGGGATTACATTGAAATTGTAGATTGCTTTTGGAAGCATAGACATTTTAACAATGTTGACTCTTTCTAGCCATGAGCATGATATGCCCTTCCATTTGTTAGAGTCTTCCTCTATTTCTTTTCTTAGCATTTCATAGTTTGCTTTTTAGAGGTCCTTCACCTCTTTTAGGTAAATTCCTGAGTACTTCATTTCTTTTAATTTCTGTGAAGGTAATTGTGTCCTTGATTAACTTCTCATCCTGACTATTGTTGGCATATACAAAGGCTGCTGATTTGTTAACACTGACTTTGTACCTTGAGAAGTTACTGTATTTATTCATTACTCCTAGGAATCTTATGGTTCAGTCCTTGGGGTACTCTAAGTGTAAGATCATATCCTTGGCAAAGACAAGAGTTTGACCTCCTTTTTCCCCATTTGGATGCCTATTATTTCCTTCTCTTGCCAGATTGCATTGGCTAGAACTTCCAGTAATATTTTCAATAGTAAAGGCAATAGAGGACAGCTTTGTCTGGTTCCAGTTCTAAATGGGAAAACTTTCCATTTTATACCTTTCAGCATGACATTAGTTATGGGTTTGTTGTAGATGGCATCAATCATTTTAAGAAATGTGCCACCTATACCTATTTTTAAGTGTTTTTATTAGAAAAGGATGCCAGATTTTAACAAATGCTTTTGTCTGCATCTATTGAGAGGATTCTCCATACTTCTTTTCAAACTGACTGTTTAGTTTGTAGTTCCACCAGCATTGTTGGAACAATGAAGAAGGAGAGGATCATATGCTCTTTCTTTTTGCTTCTGTTGATATGGTGAATTATGTTTATGGTCTTGCATAAGGTGGTGTGTTCTGTATATGTCTATTAAGCCCATTTCTTTAAGAGTCACTTTTAAACTTCTTGTATCTTTGCTTAGTTTCTGTTTAGAGGATCTGTGTGGTTCTGTCAGAGGTGTGTTAAAGTCCCAGGCTATTATGGTGTTATGGGATATTATATTGCTCAGACTGATCAAGGTCTATTTCATAAATCTGGGAGCAATTAAGCTGGGAGTGTAAATATTTAAAATTGAAATGTCTTCTTGTTGTATTGTTTCCTTAAAAAGTATGAAGTGACCATCTTTGTCTTTTATGATTTTAGTTGCTTTAAATTGACTAATATCTGAAAATAAGATTGCAACCCTCCTTTCTTCTGATTTTTCATTTACCTTAAATACTGTTTTCCATACCTTAACCCTGAGTCTTCTTTCAAGTTAGGTGTGTTTCCTATAGACAGCATATTGATGGTTTGTGCTTTCTTATCTAGTCAGACAGCCTGTGCCTCTTCAGTGGGGAGTTCAAGACATTTACATTTATTGACATAATTGATATGTGTGGTGGAGTTCTAGTCATTTTATTTTGCCAAAGTCCTTTGGATAGTTTTATTTTCTACCCCATTGTGGAAACTGCATCTGAACATTTTGTTTCTGTATGCTTACTTTGCTGGTGGTCCATTGTGATGGACAGTCTTGATAACAGGTTTTGTTTTGATATTTTATTTCTGTGTGTTTACTTTGCTGGTGGTCCATTGTGATGGACATTGTTGATAATAGGCCTAAGTATTTCCTGAGAGCTGGTCTTGTGGTGGCAAATTTCCTCAATGTTTGCTTATCAGCAAAAGTTTTGATTTATATCCTGCAGCTAATTAAGCTGACCATGCTCTTTCCTCATGAAGGTTTAGTGTGCAATGGCTGCAAACAGCAGCCTCCTTGGTAGTGTAAGCAGCCTGTTGTTTGTATAGGTTGATCTAAGGGACCTTGAAGACATTCCCTTCCCATACATGTTCATGTGTTAGACCTTGTGCTGTCCCCAGTCTAAGCTCCCGATTGGTATGCATGGTGCCTTTGGAAAGCCCCATGGCACTGTGGCCAGGGTCATATTAACCAAGTCATCATGTCCCTCAGCATCAAACTACAGAACCAGCAACATGTGATTGAAGCCCTTTGCAGGGCCAAGTTCAGGTTCCCTGGCTGCCAGAAGATTCACATTTCCAAGAAATGGGGTTTTACCAAGTTTAACTCAGATGAATTTAAAGACATGGTCGCTGAGAAAAAGTTCATCCCAGAAGGCTGTAGGATCAATCACATCCTCAATCTTGGTCCCTTGGACAAGTGGTAGGCCCTCAACTCATAAGGACTTACATTGTGTTGCCTATCATTTGTGCCTACCAATAATAAATCCTACTTCCTGTCCAAAAAAATAAAAAGAAAAGATTTGCTTTCTCCATCAATTTGAAGCTTAGTTTTAGAGCAGTGGTTCTCACCCTGTGGGTTGCAACCCCTTTCAACTGTATTAAAGGTTCACAGCATTAGGAAGGTTGAGAACCACTGTTTTAGAGGGATGTAGAATTTGGGCTGAAAATTAGGAAGGTTAAATGTAGATGGCCATACTTTTCTAGCTTGGAAAGTTTCTGGTGAAAAGTCTGCTGTCACACTTATAGCTTTGCCCCTGTAGGTCAGTGGCACTAATTCCTGCCTGCTTGAAGAATTTCCTCTTTTGTCTTGACTTTGTGTCATGTGTCTTGGGAGTGTCTCTTTTGAGTTGAGATGAACTGGGGTTTGTTATCCCTCTCAAAGGAGTGCACTGGAATCTTTAGAGAAACTTAGATATTTTCATTTATGATAGTCTCCAGTAGGGTTTCCATTCCTTTGGGATGATCGTCTTCCCCTTCAGGGATCCCTCTTATTACAAATTATTATTACAAATTATTATTTGTAATAAGTGTTGTAACACACCACCAAACATTCAAATAAAATGTCTGAATACTTTGTGAAGTTTCATAGTTCTCTGAGCAACTGTTCTGCTTTCTTTCTCTTCTTTTCTACTTCTTTTGCTACCTGGCTTAATCAAGAACTTTATCCTCTAGATCTGAGGTTATTTCCTCTCCATGGTGTAATCTATTTTTTATACTTTCTAGTGCATCTTTATGTTGCCTGATTGCCTCCTTCATTTCCTTAAGTTCCAACATACCCTTTCCTTATTTTTCATGTTTCTCATCCATCTTTTGGTTATTTTTTTTACTTTTTTGTCTATTCCTTTTTGTCATTATCATACAGATTGCCTTTCTGTCAATTCCATTAATTTTTTTAATAGGTTAAGTCCTCTGTAGTAGCTGCCTCATGGTCCACTGGGGGGAGTTGCTCTGTTTTGATTTTTCATGTTGCTATAATTTTTCTGTTGGTGCTGCCTCATATATTCTTTTCTTGTTCACCTCCTTGCCCTACTTTTTCCTTCTCACTTCCTCCTTTGCTTTAAAATACTTTTTCTCAGAGCTTAGATGTTGAAGTGGTGTCTTCACATAAGGCCAAAAGGAAGAGAAGGTAAAGAGCAAGCAGGGAGAAAAAAAGAAGAAATGAAAGAAAGAAGAAAAAAGAAAGAAAAAAGGGAAAAAATTGAAGGGAGAGGAAAGAAAAGAATTAAAGAATAGGGGAGAAAGAGGACATAAAAAGTGATTGATAGTGACAACAGAAATAGAGGTGTTCAGCAGAGTTACACAACTATAAGTCAAGTTATTAAAGAGTTTTGGGATGGATGGATCACTCTCCATCAGGAGTTTCTTATCAGCATGAGGAAAGCAAGCACCTACTTCTGCCAAATATAGGAAGAGAAAGATTAGAAGAAAGAAAGAATGAAAAGCAAGGATAAAAGAAGGAAGACTTCAGCAGTGAAGACTTGACAATGCTGCCTTTTTGGAGGCCAAAAGTAGAAGTCTCTCTAGACCGTGATCTCACAATCTTCTTGAGCCATTCTTGTGCTGTGACCTTCCAGCAGGATTAATGCCAAGACAACCAACTTCTTAGAAAAAAGAGAGAAAGAAAAAAGAAAAAAATATAAATAAGAATATATAAAGAAAGTTTAAAATGTAGTTGTTTCAGGTAAAGAAAAAATAAGAAAGAAGAAACCAGAAACAAACAAACATCAAAAAAAGGAGAGATACCTTAAGAGTGTATGAGAAGTTTATGTGAAAAATGTGAGATAAGTAGAAAAGGCTCTAGCAAAAGAGAAAGGGAGAGAAGTAAAACAGAGATAGATAGAGAATAATTGGGATTGAGATACTATAACAAATTATAGGAGCCCTTGCTTCTGAAGAAAGTAAAATGGAGATTAAGAATACAACTAACTAACCAAACTAGCATAAAACAAAGCTAAATGGACCAAAAAAATCAAATAACCATTGTTTTGATCACCTTGACAATCAAAAAAGAGAAAAGAAGAGAAACTGAAAGAGAAAAAAATTAAAAATAAAATTAAAAAATAAAAGTAAAATTTGTAGGGGGCAATTATCAAAAAAAATTGCAATATATCTCCAGGACACCAGGAGGCACTATTGTGTTAGGAGCTGAAGAACACACGCTGGAAACCACTCTCTAGTTGCCCAGGAATATGGGTCCTTTTATCTTTGGTTGCTCTTTGTCCATGCCTAATCCGTTTACTCAGCCTTCTGTCCTCACTGGGTTGGGGTCTTAATGCTCTCCAGAGTTCTTGGATGGCAAGTTTCACTACAATTCCTGGGGGATTTGGGAGCCACTCAACTCTCAGAGGAGCTGATGCCCAGGCAGGGCAGGCACAATAGGGCCAGCCGTGTATTCGGCCCCTGCTATACAGACCTCGCCTTAGTGGCAGCCCAGCCAGCAGCCTGACTTTGCTGCAGTGGTGACCCTGCCGGCAGACAAGCTGATGGGAAATGACCTCCACCTGATATTCAAACCTGATGGCTGTACACTGTTTAAATCCCACCGCTCCTTCAGTCTTCCTTCAGGTTCCAATGGGAGGCTTCCCCAGAAATCCACAAACTGCCGAACGGCTCCCTCCTGCCCAGACCTCCATGGGAGGGCTGGCCGGCTGGTCTCACCTGCTCCCACACACTTGTCTTCCTTGTCAGTTCCTCACAGGTCTGGACATTCTGTTGTCTCCTGAATTCCACCAGCGTCTCCTTGTGCTCAGGAGGGATGAATCCAGGTAGTTTTCTCCTACCAAATGTTAGTGTAGTGCTCTTTCCACTGTCTTACTGGGAGAGGCTGGCTAGTCTGGAGTTTCTTCTAGTCTGCTATCTTGCTCCAACTGAATGTCTCCTTTTTCATTTCTGACTGAGCTCTTGTGGGTCCTTTGTCTTCTATTCTTTATGAATCTATCAAGAGGTCTGCTTATCTTTTCAAGGAGACAAATTGTTTTTTTGATTCTTTATATTTTTGTTTTGTTTTGTTTTCCATTTCATTTAATTATACTTTGACCTTGGCTTTGGGTTTACTTTGCTTAAGAAATATGGTGAAGGAGGAGGCATGGCGGTTGCAGCTCGGCAGTTGCAGTGCGCATGCGCCATGGCAGCTATGGGAGCGGGCGGCGGCTGCCAGAAGGAGTGGGGGGTGGGAGGTGTCGTCTGGCTTGTGCTGGGGTGGGCAGGAGCACGAGCAAGCGACGGTGGAGCCCACGGGGCCTGCGGACGGTAACCTTAGCGGCCAGGAGGTCATTGATCAGTGAGACAGACTGGATGTTATCTCCCAGGAAGACCATTTGAAACAGTGGAGACCTCCCTTAACCTTGCATTGGGAGGAGTTACTTCCAGAAAAGAGTGCTTATGATTTCACAATTTTTGCTGAACTTGTAAAGGAAACCCTTACATGGTGGATTAGCGAGAACATTTAACATTCTGTGAAAAGTTTCAAATTGGAGAATATTGAATTTTCACCCTAGTCCAGCTGGTCTGCTGCTCACGTAAATACAGATGAATGAAGACCCCATTCGGAAAGACACCTGCCAGCGGTCCAGAGCTGATGCAGGCCATGCTAGAGTATCTGCAAACATGAAGAAGAGGACATCCCACAAAAAACATCGGAGCAGTGTAGGGCAGAGCAAACCTGTGTTCCAGCCCCCGCAGAACATCGTAGGCTGCAGGATTCAGCATGGGTGGAAAGAGGGGAATGGCCCTGTTACAAAGTGGAAAGGAACCATTCTGGACCAGGTACCTGTCAGTCCTTCTTTGTATCTTATAAAATACGATGGATTTGACTGTGTTTATGGAATAGAACTTAATAAAGATGAAAGAGTTTCTGCGCTTGAAGTCCTCCCTGATAGAGTTGCAACACCGGAAATCAGTGATGAGCACTTGGCGGACACAATGATTGGTAAAGCAGTGGAACATATATTTGAGACGGAGGATGGTTCTAAAGATGAGTGGAGGGGAATGATCTTAGCACGTGCACCTGTCATGAATACATGGTTTTACATTACCTATGAGAAAGACCCTGTCTTGTACATGTACCAGCTCTTAGATGATTACAAAGAAGGCGACCTTCGCATTATGCCTGTTGTCAATGATTCACCTCCAGCAGAAAGGGAACTGGGAGACGAAGACAGCCTGGTAGGCAAACAAGTGGAATATGCCAAAGAAGATGGTTCTAAAAGGGCTGGCATGGTCTTTCATCAAGTAGAAGCCAGGCCCTCTGTCTATTTCATCAAGTTTGATGACGATTTCCACATTTATGTCTACGATTTGGTGAAAAGATCCTAGATGTCATCATGAAACTCTGCCAAATTTGTGGAACTATTAAATGTATAATTTGTAGACATAAAGACTTGATTACTTTTCAGTTTAATGAAAGCTTAAATGTCTCTGCGAACCCACAGTCTCTGCCAGCAGAACTGGTTGTGTTCTGAATAGTACAGATTGATATGAACACAAAGCATTTTGTGTAAGGAGAACTCCTTCCTCTTAAAAGAAGTCTGTCTGTTTAGAGGGGAGTTACAGGCAAGTGTAGTAAAGGTTAAGCTAGTATCATAGTCATTTAAAACTGTAATAGTTCTTAACCATTTTTCCCTTCACTCTAACACTCTGCTATTCTGCTGCCACAATGCAAGCGTAGTTTGGTATTTTTGTTATTGCCTTTTTTGAGATGTATGTATCTGTATCTCCATGTACACACACACACACACACACACAGGTAGATACAGATACATACAACTCAAAACAGACAACACACACATACCATTAGCAGTCCTTTCCTTGTGGATTGGAATGGGGTGACACAATTTTCTCCAGTTTAATAGGAGTGCTTGACCCAAATCAGTCGCATTTATGATATTATTGCTCTTTATTTAAAATTAACTTTTGGGCACAGGAAGCACATAAGAATGTTTAGTTTCTTTTAAAAGTCAGAAGTTCAGAGCACCTTTTCAATCTGGGGGCTTTAAACCATAAATCCAAATGTGAATTACTTGTGAAACATTGATGATCTGTGTTAGAATTTTGAAATCTGAGAAGAAAGTTGAGTAAAAGGCTACCTTTAATTCTGAGGTTTATAACTTTTCTTAAGACACTTTATTCCATAAAATAGAATAAGTGTTTATATAATTGTTTTTGTTTACTCTTTAATCATAAATACTTTTTAGCAAAGCCCAGTTCCTTGGCCCACATAGTGTAATGTAGATGTATTTTGGACAGCATGTTTGGTCCATTATTTGTACAAATCAGTAATCTGGATTTTGGCACATGGATTTAAAAAGGCAATAATCCATCATTGTGTTTGTGCTAAGTTCCTGGAAGAACACATTTTATGTCTGAATTGTTAGTTTTAAAAGCAGCATTTTTGCCTTCTAACAAGTTTTCTAGGACTTGTAAATTTTTATTACTCTTATTGCTAATATATGATTATGGTCTGAAACTCCCCTCCCCCTCCCCACCTGTTTTTTCCCCACAGAGAATGTCTAGAGAAATAACAGCTTAATCTCCTGACGTCTTTTGTGGTGGTGTATGTATGTACGTCCTTGCTCCAGGTGTGTGCTCTTAATGTGGATTTAGTCCACTCAGTGGACCCTTGGGGTTTGCATGTCAGTGATGTGTTATCAAAGAAGATCCAGTCATTCGTATTTGCTTGTGGGTGTAAGAAAGAGCAGCCCTTATCCACAGAGTCCTTCCATGGTTTATTCCTGCAAGGTTATTTTAAACTTAAATAGAACTAACTGCAAATGTGATTGGTTGATCAACAAAACAACTGCTCTCACTTTGTTTTGGAGGAATCCTGGTGGTTTGACAGCCAGGAGAAAGGCCGTATGTGAAACTAGTCTCTTGGGAGGATTGGAAATCATCCCTGCTGTTTGGGCAGAGCCCAAACATGCATGCTGTCAATGAAACACCAGAGGTTTGGATCACGGTCCAAGTGACCTCTGTTGTGGCTATTCTTGACACTAGACATCACTTCTTTTCCAGGCCCCACTGTGTATGGTTTGCTGATGCCCATTTTAGCCTTCACAAAGGCTTGTGGCTGCTCACCATGTAAACACAGTACCTCAGTTTTCTGTCTGCAGCTGCGTTCACCCTGTGCCCAATGCTTCACTTCGGGCATCTGGGGCTGAGCTTCTAAAAGCAGTGTGATACCCGAGTCATTGGTGCTCCTTGTGTGTGTGAAGGTGTTGTTCTACAGATCTGTGTGTTTCCCCTCTGACTCTCTTAAGAGTCCCTGCATATAAGTCTCAAAACTGAGGCTGGATCCTTGAGCCAGGACTGACATTGATGACGCAAGAGTCTGTGAGCATGTCCAGCATGCACAGACTGTGCAGAACTTGGCACAGTGACTTTAGGCTGAAAAAGAAAGTTCATTTTGAACTATCCTGAGAATTGGGTCAATTGAAACGTTTCCAGCATTACCTAGTGACTTGCATTGTGGGTTTTCTGCAAGCAA
>CAUYON010002183.1:0-15018 GCA_963573935.1 Arctocebus calabarensis
TTCTATATGCATCTATCAAGCACAGTTGTTCTAGGGTCTCATTTAAGTCCCTTATATCTTTGTTTAATTTCTGTTTAGAGGATCTGTCCAGCTCTGTAAGAGGAGTGTTAAAGTCCCCTGTTATTATGGTATTATAGGCTATCATATTTCTCAGACTGAGTAAGGTCTGTTTCAAGAATCTGGGAGCATTTAAATTGGGTGCATAAATATTTAGAATTGAAATGTCTTCTTGTTGTATTTTTCCCTTGACCAATATAAAGTGACCATCTTTGTCTTTTTTGACTTTAGTCGCTTTAAATCCACATGTATCTGAAAATAAGATTGCAACTCCTCTTTTCTTTTGAATTCCGTTTGCCTGAAAAATTGTCTCCCAACCCTTAACTCGGAGTTTAATTTGTCTTTTGAAGCTAAGTGTGTTTTCTACAGACAGCAAATGGATGGCTTGTGTTTTTTAATCCAGTCAACCAATCTATGCCTCTTCAGTGGGGAATTCAAGCCATTAATATTTATTGAGTTAATTGATAAGTGTGGTAGTGTTCTATTCATTTTTTTTTTGTGAGAGTCCATTGCTTACTTTTATCTTTTGCATCAGTGTGGAAGTTAGGCTCTGTCCTTTAATTTCTGAGATCTTATTTTGTTGTTGATCCATTGTGATGGTCAGTGTTTAGAACAGGTTGGAGTATTTCCTGTAGAGCTGGTCTTGTTGTTGCAAATTTCCTCAATGTTTGTATATCAGTAAATGATTTGACTTCTCTGTCAATTTTAAAACTTAGCTTTGCAGGATATAGAATTCTGGGCTGGAGATTGTTCTGTTTAAGTAGATTAAAGGTAGATGACCATTGTCTTCTAGCTTGGAAAGTTTCATTGGAGAAGTCTGCAGTCACCCTGATAGATTTGCCAGGTCAACTGGCGCTTACTCCTGGCAGCTTGAAGAATCTTTTCTTTTGTCTTGACTTTGGACAGGTTCATCACTATTTGTCTTGGGGAAGCTCAGTTAGAGTTGAGGTGACCTGGGGTCCGATATCCCTCTGAAAGGAAAGTATAAGAACCTTTGGTGATATTTGGGAAATTTTCATTTATAGTATTCTCTAGTATGGCTTCCATTCCCCTGGGGCTTTCTTCTTCCCCTTCTGGGATACCTATAACTCGTATGTTTGAACACTTCATAGAGTCCCATAATTCCGCCAGTGAACGTTCTGCTGTCTGTCTCTTCTTTTCTGCCTCTTTAAGTATCTGAGTTATGTCAAGAGCTTTGTCCTCTACCTCTGAGATTCTTTCTTCTGCATGGTCTAATCTGTTGTTGATACCTTCTGCTGCATCTTTAAGTTCCCTAATTGACTGCTTCATTTCCCTCATCTCTCATATAGGATATATCCTATCTCTATATCCTATTTCTATATTCTTCTCTTAATTGATTCTGTTTTTGGATTTCTTTTTCTGCTTTATCAGCATTTTTCTTCATTGCTTCCTTCATTTCCTTGATTGTTTTCATCATCTGTATTCTAAATTCCTTTTCTGACATTTCTAACATTTCCTTATAGGTGGAATCCTCTGCCGTATCTACCTCACAGCCCCTTGGGGGGGTTGCTCTGGACTGTTTTTTCATAATGCCAGGAATTTTCTGCTGATTCTTCCTCATGAGTGATTTCTTTTATCTGTTTTCTTGCCCTAATTTTCCTTTCACTTCCTCCTGCTCTTTAAATTGCCATGCTTCTGGACTAGGGTGTCGGTGATGATGATTTCGATGAGTCCTTTTGGTACAGGACCAGAAGGATGAGAAGATTGAAGAACAAGAAGGGAAAAAAGAAAGAAAGAGGAAAAAAAAAAAGGAAAAAAAGAAAGAAAAAGGAGGAAGGAGAGGGGGTGGGTAGAACCAACTATTGACCAAAGGAAAAGAGGCACAGAAAGAGGGGGACGGGAGCAATATAGGTGTACAGTACGGTACGTTGACCCAACCTTAAGAGCCCCCAACCTCTGGGGGTGCCAGGTTGGGTGATTAGGTCAGCAGCTCTTTGCCAGCCTGTTTGGACACAGTACCCCACCTCCACCAAGTAGAGAGGGAAGACAAAAATGCAACAAATCAAATCAAAACAAGCAAACCAAAAACTTTACAGGATACAATTGGGGAAAAAATAATTACTATGGGTCGAAACAGTAGCAAAATTGATGTCTAATTGTTGAAAAAGGCAATAATGGAAAATTATATTTAAACTAGAAAAATGAAGAAATAAAAAAAAAAAGAAAAGAAAAATCTTTAAGGAAAATGTTGAAATTAAAAACAAAACAATAATGAAAACAAACAAACAACAACAAAAAAAAAACCCCACAAAACAAAACCAAAAAACAAAGCAGTATATATATCTTACTGATATTGTCTGGGCAAGAGGTGATCTTCTGGGGTATGGTATGTTAATCACAATGTTGATACGGCTGAACAAAATGGAGACTGGAGGCCTCAAACTCCACAGGGTGGAGAGCTTAAATCCTCCTCAGCCTACTTAGAAGGCACTTTAAATTGCTAACTTGGGCTAAGCAGAAGCTTTAGGCTCTCCACTTATCCAGTGTGCCCAAACTGGTCTCACCCTATGCCCCTGAGGGCTAAGGCTGCAAGGCATCTCAGTCCCCACCTTTAGGCTTCTCAGTCACTAGATTACTTGCTCCTGCCTGATGCTTGTTCTGCAACCCTGAGGGGGAGCATGCCAGGGCAGTTCTCCTATAATGGCTCTGCACGTCCCACAACCAAACACTGGTAGCTCAGTCTGGAGCCCCAGGCAACACTCAAAGACCTCCACACTCTTGCCCCAGTTCTCCCAAGGCAGTTCAACCAAGTGCCAAGTCCAAAAGAAACCCTAAGAGCTCACAGGTAAGGCCTTTCCAGTTTGCAATCTCACTGCTGCTTCACCCACAGCTGCCTGCAGGATTAGACCGAATGAACACACACAACCACTTGCCAGATCTCCACTGCTTTTGCTTTCCTCGGGGGAGGGGTCCTGAAGTCTCACACTGTCTCCCTGTGTCTCCAAAGGGATGTTTCTGGGCAGATCACGCCAGTCAGAGACGCCTGAAGTCTTCTTTCCCCAGTCTTACCGTGCCCAGTTGCAAGGAAGCTGTTACTCGGCCACCCCCCCCCTTTTTTTTTTTTTTTTTTTAATGAGACAGAGTCTCACTATGTCGCCCTGGGTAGAGTGCCTTGGCGTCACAGCTCACAGCAACCTCAAACTTTTGGGCTTAAGCAATTCTCTTGAGTCAGACTCCCAAGTAGCTGGGACTACAGGCACCTACCACAATGCCTGACTATTTTTTGGTTGCAGTTGTCATTGTTGTTTAGCAGGCTTGGGTCAGGCTCAGACCCTCCAGCTTTGGTGTATATGGCTGGTGCCCTACTCACTGAGCTATGGGCACTGAGCCACTTTTCACATTCTTTTTTTTTTAGAGGCAGAGTCTCACTTAGTTGCCCTCAGTAGAGTGCTGTGGCGTAACACAGCTCACAGCAACCTCCAACTCCTGGGCTTAGGCAATTCTCTTGCCTCAGCCTCCCAAGTAGCTGGGAGTATAGGTGCCCGCCACAATGCCCGGCTATTTTTTGTTGCAGTTTGGCCAGGCCTGGTTTGAACCCACCACCGTAGGTATATGGGGCCAGTGCCCTACTCACTGAGCCACAGGCACCACCTACTTTTCACATTCTTCATGGCATCTTTTGAAGAACAGAAGGTAAGCATTTTAATTTGGAAGAATTTATCTTTTTTTCCTTGGGATTTGTGCTTTTTTTATAGCTTATTTTAGGAATTCTCCCCTACGCAAAGGTCATGAATATATTTTCCACATTTTCTTTTCAAAGTTCTAAGGTTATGCTTTCTGTACTTAAGAATCTTAGTCACCTGCAGTAATTTCAGTGCATGGTATAAGGTTGAAGTCCAGTTTCTGTTATGCCCTCTCTGTGGATATCCAGACACTGTTTAGTGAACATGTCTCTATAACCAGTATACCACGTGCAGGGCCGCCCTGGCGAGGTTCCAAGTTTCTATGCACATATGGTCCAATGTTCTCTCTCCGTACCTGTCCCACACATTATCTTAATTATCATAGCTTTTTGTTGATATTATATATCTTTTGTGTTAAGCCTCCTGATCATATCCTTTTCAGAAGTCTGTTGCTTTTTTGGTCTGTGTTTGCCCCATGTATTTTATTCAGAATCTGCTGATTGAGTTAAAACACGTATACCTCCATACCTGGTAGAAATTGTACTGGAATGGTATTTTTTCCCTTTGGGTCAGTTATGAGGAAACTTTCTTTTTACTATAAAATATAATTTCCTTATAGTAAAATATATAAAGCATTAAGTGCACCACTTAGTGGATTTTCAGAACTCTATACCTGTGTAACCAATACCTGAGACAAAACATAGTCTATTTCTGTGCCCCAGAAAGTCCCCTGTGTCCCTTTCCACTTAGTCCCGCCATCCTTTCCAAAGTAAATGCTGTTCTGCTTTCTGTTGCTACGGATTAGTGTTGCTTACTTTTGAAGCTCTTAGAAATGGAAATACACAGTATGTGCATGCTTTTACTCAGTCTTTTTGAGAGTTCTTCACCTGTATTACCTTTGTTGCCTTTATCAGTGGTTTATGCCTTTTTTTTCTAAGCAGTATGGCACTGTATAAATTTACCATGATTAAATGGGTGCAAGTAAACGGGCAAAGCTGAACTGTTTCCTGGTTTGGGCTCTTCAGAATAAGGCTGCCGGGCTCCGTGCCAGCCATGTACACCTGAGCTGGTGGGTTCGAATCCAGCCTGGGCCCGCCAAACAACAATGACGGCTGCAACCAAAAAATGGCCGGGCGTTGTGCGGGTGCCTATAGTCCCAGCTACTTGGGAGGCGGAGGCAGGAGGACTTGCTTGAGCCCAGGAATTGGAGGTTTCTGTGAGCTGTGATGCCACGGCACTGTATCCAGGGTGACAGCTTGAGGCTCTGTCTCAAAAAGAAAAAAAAAGAATAGGCTGCCGTACATATCTCGCAC
The DNA here is from genome assembly GCA_963573935.1 of Arctocebus calabarensis. Taxonomy (NCBI): domain Eukaryota; kingdom Metazoa; phylum Chordata; class Mammalia; order Primates; family Lorisidae; genus Arctocebus; species Arctocebus calabarensis. The sequence goes on from CAUYON010002183.1 coordinate 5,015, forward strand.
AAGTATTTTTATGGCTGTGAATACCCAAGAGAAACTAAAACACTCAGTGTGGCATAATTACACGTATTTAACTTTATTTACAAACCTGCCAAACAAATTTCCAAAGTGAGAATGACATTTTATACTCCTTCCAACAGAGTAGGAGATTTCTAGTTGTTCTATAATATATCCTCATTAACATTTGGTGTTGTTAGTCTTATTAAAAAGATGCTAGGCATTCTAGTAGTTGGGAAGCGATAGATCCTTGTGACTTAAACTTCTCTGGTGACTAATGACGGTGAGCATTTTTTCATGTTATTTGTCCTTTACACATATTCTTATTGGTCATTTATTTAGCATCTTTTTGCATTCTTAGTAATGAAATATAAATTGTCTGTTTGAGCTGTTTGCCCGTTTAAAAAGCATTTGCCTTTTTATTGTTGGTTTGTGCTTTTTACATATTCTGGATATGTCATTAGCCACATACGTATATGTATTATAAATTTTTCTCCTGGTCGAGGCTTGTCCTATTTGTCTATCTTTGCATGTCTTAATTATTGTAGCTTTATAACAATTTCTTAAATCCCTTAGTATAGGTCTCTCAGTTTTGTCTTCATTTTCAAGATCATTTTTAGTATTCTAGGTCCTTTGATTTCTAAACCTTACAACCAGCTTACCAATTTTAGCAAAAAATCCTGCTGAGCTTATAATTTAGGTTTGTTTACCTTCATGTCTGACATCAGATTAAAGTTTTCAACTGTTTATAGAAATACGGATGACTTTAGTATTTTTTTAAAGTTAAACTATTTTCTTTTTTTCTTCTTCTTTTTTATTTTTCTAAGTTAAACTATTTTAAATAGATTTTTCATGGGCTTCTATGTACATGGTAACATCAGCTATGAATAAGTACAATTTTATCTTTGTCTTCAACTCTTTATAACTATTCTTCTTTTCTTTATTTTATTGTCCTGGCAAAGCCTCCCCATACAATGTTGAATAGAGACGGTGTGTTAAATTTCTAGTGCTGCTATAACAAAGTACTATGAACTGGGCGTCTCGAATAACAGAAACTTCTACTATGTCACAGTTCAGGAGTGTGGGAATCTTGAGATCAAGGTTTCTTCGGAGGGCTGTGAGGGAGAATCTGGTCCTGCTTCTCCCCAAGTTTCTAGTAGTCTCAGGCTTTTCCCCATCCTCTCCCTGTGTCTTCAGCGTGTTTTCCCCTTTTTATAAGGACACAATCATAGTATTAGAGCCCACCCTAATTTCCTCATCTTCATTTGGTCATCCATGGGGCCCTATTTCCACATAAGGTCACATTTACAGGTACTGGGGTTTAGGCCACAGCGTGTTTCCAGGGGGATGTCTCATTTTAGCCCATGACAGATGGTAATAACAAGTATTCTTGTCTTGTTTTAAAGGGAATGATTTTAAAATTTTGCTGTTGGGATTTTTGTTTGTTTTAGATTGTAAGATAATACACCATAAGTTTTTATCATGAAAGGATGTGAATTCTATTTAATGCTTTTTCTGCATCTATTGAAATAATAATAATTATTTTAATTTATAAATGTGTAAACTAAACTAACAAGATTTTATTCCCATAAACCAATATTGCATCTCAACATAGCCATATTGTATTTTTATTTTATTTCATTTCATTTATTTATTTATTTATTTAAGACAGAATCTCAAGCTGTCATCCTGGGTAGAGTGCTGTAGTGTCACAGCTCACAGCAACCTCAGACTCTTGGGCTTAAGCTATCCTCTTGCCTCAGCCTCCCAAGTGGCTGCAACTACAAGCACCCACCACAACGCCTGGCTATTTTATTTTTTTATTGCAGTTGGCCATTGTTGTTTTAGGTGGCCCAGGTCGGGTTCCAACCCACCAGCCTCTGTGTATGTGGCCAATGCCCTACCCACTGAGCTATAGGCACTGCCCATATTATATTTTTAAACATATATTGGTTGACTCAGTGTGCTAATACAGTAGAACCTCCATAGACCACCTCCCTACATTGACTTCCTCCTTAAATTGACCTAATTTTCATGTGCCACAGGTACATACCAGTACAGTAAGCTTAGTTCCTTATGTTGACCACCTCCATATATATGTTGACTGGTTTCTTATAGTCCCTTGGGTGGTCATCTTACAGAGGTTCTACTGTATTTAATTATTTTTGCATGTTGATTTATGAGTAAGAATGATCTGTGATTTTCCTTTTTTTCTATATCCTTATCTGATTTAAATATCAAAATTATACTTTACACTGGCTTCATAACATAAAGTAGGGTAGGTTCCCTCTTTTCTTTTTAATTCTTAGGGACATTTACTGTGTGAAATTGGAATTATCTGATCCTCAAATGTTTAGTAGGGTCTGCTAGAACCTCCTAGACGCAGTGCTTGCTTTGTGGGACAGTGTGCATAAGCCAGTGCTCTGTATGGCTCATATGCTCATCCAGAGCAGCTCCCCTGGCCTTGGCTGTGTGCTGTGGGGGCCCATAGAAGACTACATACTTCTATGTGTAACAGGTCTTCAAGTAAAGAATACAGAAACTTTTTGAAACTTACAGGTAGTATCACAGTCTGTGGTGTCCAGTCCCGGTATAACCAGAAAGAATGGAACTGTTTCTGATTTGAGGTTTAGGAAATTTACTAAGGAGTCTAAGGGAAGATGCCAAAAGTGGCAAGTTCTTTTAATAGTGGCCACAGGGCCTGGAGCAGTGGGTATCTCACACCTATAATCCTAGCACTTTGGGAGGCCAATGCAGGTGCCTGAGCTTAAGAGTTTGAGACCAGCCTAAGCAAGAGCAAGACCCCATCTCTACTAAAAAAAAAAAAAAAAGAAGACGAAAAAATAAAAAAGAAAAAACTAGCCGGGCATTGTGGCAGGTGCCTGTAGTCCTAGGTACTCAGGAGGCTGAGGCAAGAGTATCTCTCAAACCTAGGAGTTTGAGGTTGCTGTTAGCTAAGAGGCCAGGGCACTCTACCCAGGGTGACTCTGTCTCAAAAAAAAAAAAAAAAGGAAAGAATGGTGGCCACAGGTACTAACTAAAAACTAAACTGTGGTGTTCATTTGTAGGCTTAGTATTTTATACTAATATTTGAAAATAGTAGCTTTTCAAAGATACTGACTTTGATTCTAGTTATGCACAGCAGGAGGATGTTTAAAATGGCAATACATGTATTTTTCATTTGATAGGAAATCATTACTAGTGTTTTTATTTTGGCCCTTTGTACCTATTACCTTATACTGTTACTTATTTACTTTTCTAGTTCTATTTACTTAACGAGACTGGGAGACTTTTGGGAAATGGGCCCATGTCATTTATTTTGCAGGTGTTATATTTATTTAAATTATGGTCCTGGAATATGCTGCCATTTTTTAATCTCTTCTGTGACTAGGTATTTATTTTGAAATTTTGAGAAAACATTAAAATGTCAGTCTTTTAGCTGGACATGGTGGAACATCCCTGTAGTCCCAGCTACTCGGGAGGCTGAGACAGGGGCATCCCTTGAGTCCAGAAGTTCAAGGCTGTAGTGAGCTATGATCACTCGAGTACACTTTAGTCTGAGTAATAGAGCAAGACCACATCTCTAAAAAACAAAGTTGATCTTTTAAACTATAAACATGTTTTTAAGGTGAAATGCTAACACAAAGTTTTAGTTTGAGATCATAGAGTAAAAATATGAATTATAAACCCTAGAGAAACTTTTTATTACTGTACCGATTTCTCTCTGATCCAAACCTGGGTTACTTGGATATAATGAAAGTGCAGAGGCGTGGCCTACAGTGTATCTTTTTATGGTTCATATTTTATCTGTATAAATATATCATTGAACTAGATCATGGAGAGAATTTTCCCACTGCTTAAAAGAATAAGTAAAGTTTTTAAGTGCTAGTATATCATGTGGTCACTTTCCTTTACCTCCACATAATTCTGCTTTACCGTTTAATTTTATTATCATTACTGTTATTTTTCTTTTTTTTTTTTTTTTTTTTGTGTAGACGGAGTCTCACTCGATTGCCCTTGGTAGAGTGCCGTGGCATCACACTGCTCACAGCAACCTCCAACTCCTGGGCCTAGGCGATTCTCTTGCCTCAGCCTCCCAAGTAGCTGGGACTACAGGCGCCCACCACAACGCCCGGCTATTTTTCTGTTTTGCAGTTCAGCCGAGGCTGGGTTTGAACCTGCCACCTTCGGCACATGGGACCGGCGCCCTACTCGCTGAGCCACAGGTGCCGCCCAATCATTACAGTTATTTTAGAGACAGGGTCTCTCTTTGTTGTTCAGGCTTAGAGTGCAGTGGTATGATCATAGCTCACTATAACCTCAGACTCCTGGGCTCAAGCAATCCTCCTGCCTCAGCCTCCTGAATGGCTGGGACACAGGTGTGTGCCACCCATTATGCGGCTAATTTCTTTTTTACTTTTGTAGAAATAGGGTGTCACTATGTTGCCCAGGCTGGTCTCAAACTCCTTGACTACAAGTGATCCACCCATCTCAGCCTCTCAAAGTGCTGGGATTATAGGGGTGAGCCACTGTACCCAGTTTCTTTTTTTTTTTTTGGCCAGGGCTGGGTTTGAACCCGCCACCTCTGGCATATGGGGCAGGCACCTTACTCCTTTGAGCCACAGGAACCGCCCTCAATTTCATTTAATTTTTAAAACAGATATTTTATTCAAAGGCCTTGTAGGAAGTTTATCTTTAACAAGGCTTTAGTATCTAACTGTAGTTATCAGATAATAAAACAATATTGCATTTCCTTTTAAGTATTACAGAGTTGGGACCTTTTAATAAACCACATGCTTTTCTTACAGGTCCCTCTTGGCTCCTCTTCTCTGCCTGGCCAAAGACTTAGACTAACTATGGTGTTTGATTCTTTCCATAATATTCTTTACCACAACATGTTTGGCATAGAGATATGCTAACTAAAGATAGAGGCTAGAATTACAGACAATATGCTCTTAAGAATTTATATAACAGTTTGATTGTAGGTGCTCAAAGCTTGTTTGTCTATTTCTTCCACCAAGGGAGAGACACAATTTATATTTTAAAGAGCAGAATAACTTTTCCTGCCATTTAAAAGACAGCCCTGATTGATCAATCGATGAAAAAAGTGTTATATTTTTCTATTACTTCAATTTCACTGACTTAGATCTGTCTCAAAGCCTATATTTCACGTATCTGCATTTTATTGATTAGTATTTAAATGGAGGAAAAAATATTGTCTAGGTGTGTTTGAGTGATTATGATCAGTCAGGACAGATAGATGATGGTGTTAAAGAATTATTTGTGCCAAAGACCATTTGCAGAGGCCTCCCAGGGGTTTTCACCACTTTCCCAGGGATTTGGGAAATTCCTGAGCCCCAAGGTAGGTGGGCATGATTCCTTCTTGTGGGGTCTTTTGAGCTTCTCTCCTTACGTTCCCTAGTTGTTCCATAGTTTCTGCGAAGATGTGCCCTGGTAACTGAGTGTAAAGATGCCTGGGAATGGGAGCACTGTGTAAGACATGTTCTGCCCTGCACTGTCATGCAGAGGAGGTGAACAGGTTGCCCATATCTGAGGACAGAAGACATGCCCAGCTTGGGAAGCGAACGACTGCAGTAGTCCTGGGGGGGAGAAAGGATGGGAGCTGGTCCAGACTGGGAGGGAATCCCAGCATCAGTAACGAGATCAGATGCTTCTATTGAATGCTGTGTGCCAAATGCCAAATGGTAAGCATTTTATAGGAGCTGATTAACCACTCCTCAAACCATCTATGAATTAGGTGCTGTTATTATTCAGAGGGCATTATATATAATATAGATGAGGACACTAAGGCTGGAAAAAAACAAGTGTCTTTGTTTGGGCTACTATAACAAACTACCATAAACTAGGTAATTTACAAACAATAGGAAGGAATTGCTCACAGTCCTGGAGGCTGGAACGTGATAGCAACTCAGCAGGTTTAGTGCCTGGTGAGGGCTCATCCTCTTAGAGCCTTCCAGCTGCCTCCTCCTGTGGTGTAAGGGGTCTACAAGCTCCCTTGGGCCTCTTTGTTAAGGGCACTCATGCCATCCAGGAGGGCTTTACCCCATGGCCCAGGTACCTCCCAATGCCGTAGTTCCCTGCACCACCACCCTCGAGGTTAAATTTCAACACACAATTTTAGGGGAGACACAAATGTTCCAATGATAGCACCAGGTAATTTTGCTCAAGCGATGGGAAAAGACAGGTGGGACTAATGTATTCTCATCCCCAGACCTGGGGTACCTTCCTGCCTGGGGCTGGAGTCTCCCTGGTGTGTATCCATTGTTACCCCAGGGTAAAGGGTTACGTGAAAAACTGTAGAGTTCTAAAATCTTTCGAGTTGAAAGGCACTGGAGAGGTTATCTGATTCTTCCCCTTCTCTAATAAAGCATGAATGTTTCTCAAATATTTCTGAGGGGTCTTCCTGCCTTTTCTGGAGTGCCCCAAAAGATTAAAGAATTTAATTCTCATGACACAACCCTGTTCCATTTTTGCACAGCTTACAGTGACGGGAAGGCCTTCTGTTGCAGGCCAGCCAGTGTGTCCCTGTGACTTCTATCATCCTCCACAGTCCTCTCCCCAGCTCCTGTCACAGTCTGTGCCTGTGATTCTGCCTCCAGGCCCTGAGCAGTCAGGAGAGGCTGTCTCCCTGGTCTGCTGCTTCTGACTGGAGTGGGAAAGCAGAGTGCGCTTTAGAGGCAGGGATCAGAAGTCAGGGTAGGCATGGGGCTAACCTATCTAACAAATCTACCAAATGGCTCGCCTTGCACCTGAAAGACTCAGGAGATCTGAGACGCACCTTTGCTACTTGATATGAGCATGTTTATTCTGGATCTAGGGCCAACACACATGTCCCACTAGGGAGAATGCAAAATCAAGACATGTTTTCTGCCTCAGTGTTTCTGCAGGATTCTATAGTTGTGTCCCATGTGGACTTAAATGCATGTTCAGAAAGCTGGGGACTCTCGAGAAGATTGATGAGGGTCGTTTCTGCCCTTTTCTGAAATTCCTTTGTTATGTTGTCTGTGGGTGGGTCTCCAGGGAAGTATGAGGAAGCTCCGTTACTCTCAGCTATGGTGAGAAGGAGCACGATGGTGTAATCACCAGCACGTGCGTGCGTGCATGTGTGTGTATTTGTGTGTACGTGCGTGATTGTCTGCTGGGGTTTCCCAGTTGTCTAATGGGAGAGGTCCACGGAGTAATCTTTTGCTTCCATTTATTTTTAACAGTGCCTAATGCTTTTCGGTAGTGGAGATGATACATCAGTCAGCATATCTTTATTATAATCTGACGTGTTTCTGCTTGTTCCTTGTTCCTCTAAAATTAATTTTATTTCCTCTTTCTATTCCCAGAAATCAGCAAGTAGACATGATGAACATCAAGGCCTTCACGCTGGTCTGTGCCGTGGAGCGGGAGCTGCTGGTGGCCGGCAAGGAGTGTGTCAGCATAGAGTGCGTGGAGTGCTGCGGCAGGGATCTGTACGTGGGCACCAACGACGGCTTCATCTACCACTTTCTGCTGGAGGAGAAGCCCGTGCCCACTGGGACTGCCACGTTCACGGCCACCAAGCAGCTGCACAGACACCTGGGTTTCAAGAAGCCCGTGAATGAGCTACGGGCAGCCTCGGCTCTCAACAGGCTGCTAGTGCTGTGTGACAACTCCATAACCCTGGCCAACATGCTGAGCCTGGAGCCCGTTCCCTCAGGGGCCCGCATCAAAGGAGCATCCACCTTCGCTCTGAACGAGAACCCTGTGAGCGGGGACCCGTTCTGCGTGGAGGTTTGCATTATTCCTGTTAAACGCAGAACCATCCAGATGTTTCTGGTGTACGAGGACCGGGTGCAGATCGTCAAGGAGGTGTCGACCCCAGAGCAGCCCCTCGCCGTGGCTGTGGACGGACACTTCCTGTGCCTGGCCCTGTCCACTCAGTACATCATCCTGAACTACAGCTCGGGTGTCTCCCAGGACCTGTTTCCCTACTGCAGTGAGGAGAAGCGGCCCATCGTCAAGAGGATAGGGAGGCAGGAGTTCCTGCTGGCGGGCCCTGGGGGGCTGGGTAAGGAGGCTGGCTGTGGGACACCACCCTCCCAGGTGAACTCTGTGAACACCCAGCTGGAGCCTGGGATTGTAGCTGTGCATGGGAAGCACTCCTGGGGAGTGCATTAGCACTGTGTGCTAGTGTCCCCTTTAGTCGTTCTGTAAACGTGGGATTACTGCAACAAAAAACAGACTAGTGATGAGTCCACTTTTATTCATGTTAAAAGTGGAGCTTGAAGATGGCTCTAGTGAGAAAATTCTTTTTTCTTTGTCTTCACTTTGCCCAGGCTAGAGTGCTGTGGCATCATCATAACTCACAGCAACCTCAAACTCCTGGGCTCAAGTGATCCTCCTGCCTCAGCCTCCCCAGTAGCTGGGACTACAAGCATATAGCCACCACAGCCTACAGCTAGTTTTTTCTATTTTAGTAGAGATAGGGTTTCACTCTTGCTCAGGCTGGTTCCAACTTCTGAGCTTAAGGGATCCTCCCACTTTAGCCCCCCAGAGTGCTAGAATTACATGAGCCACCATGCGCCCAGCGGGGGAAAAATTTTTAAATAACTATAGAAATAAAACTCCTTAAAGCTTCCTTATAAGATTTTTCCCATCTGGGTGGGTTTTTCATTTGATGGTTTTTGCTCTTCATTCTAAAAAGGAGTTAAGTATTTCCAGATGTGGAGCCTTCAGTGTTACATCCATAATTTTGTCCTTTATTTCCTGTTATTCCATCCCACCAAAAAGTTTTTAGTAGCCTCCTCCTTGAAAAAGGGGACTTTGGCTGTTTTTGTACAGCTTTCACTAGTACTGCCTTGTGGAAATGAAGAATCGGAGCTATTAACATAATTAGTGGTGTCACTTGGGGGTATTTTCTTTCAGACATGGGTGGCTCTTACTGGATTCAGTGCACACGTGTATGTTACAGGGGTACTGGAGACAGCAAGTCCTTTTTAACACTGGTGTTTTTTAGCCTTAGAGAGTTTTTGTATAGACAGCTCATTTCAAAGTGATGACTATAAGCATGTTTTCTCGTAACAAAAATTCGGATCATGAACTAGTTAATGTACACTTCGTAATTTTTACTTTGTTAAAAAATAAAAAAAAAAACCTTATTTTTTAGAGCAGTTTTTAGATTCAGAGCAAAATTGAAGGGAAAGTGCAGAGAGTTTCGTAGACCCCCCTGCCCACCCCATCCCCCAGGGCAGTGGCGCTTTGGTCACAGTTGATGGACCTGACTGGCACATCACTGTCCCCTGCAGTCTATGGTTTACTCTTGGTGTTGTGCATTCAGTGGATTTTGACAAACGTTAGTGACACGTCTGCCATCATGGCATGACACAGAGCAGTTTTACTGCCCTAAACATCACCTGTTCTCTGCCTGTTCACTATACCTCCCCACAGCCGCTGATCTTTGTGCCATCATTGTAGTTTTGTTTTTTTTTTTTTTTTGAGACAGAGTCTCATTGTATAGTGCCATGCTCACAGCCACCTCAAACCCTTAGGCTTAAGCGATTCTCTTGCCTCAGCCTCCCAAGTAACTGGGACTACAGGCACCTGCCACAACGCCCGGCTATGTTTTTGTTGTATTTGCCATTATTGTTTAGCAGGCCTGGGCCAGGTTAGAACCCACCAGCCCTGGTGTATATGGCCAGTACCCTAACCACCTGAGCTATGGGTACCGAGACATCATTTTTGTGTTTTCCAGAATGTCGTGCAGTAAGAATCATAGGGCGTATGACCTTATAGCATTGGCTTCTTTTACTTAGTCATTTGCATGTAAATTTCCTCTGTCTTTTCATGGCTTGATAGCACAAATTTTTACTTTCTAAAGAAAAAATTCTTTTTTTTTTTTTTTTTTTGTAGAGACAGAGTCTCACTTTATCGCCCTGGGTAGAGTGCCGTGGCGTCACACTGCTCACAGCAACCTCCAGCTCTTGGGCTTAAGCGATTCTCTTGCCTCAGCCTCCCTAGTAGCT
>CAUYON010002186.1:0-15420 GCA_963573935.1 Arctocebus calabarensis
AAGTCTATTTTTAGATCTTTGAGTATTCTCCAAACGTCTTTCCAAAATGGATGTATTAGTTTACATTCCCACCAGCAATGTAGAAGTGTTCCCTTTTCTTCACATCCGCTCCAACATCTCTGGTTTTGGGATTTCATCATGTGGGCTAATCTTACTCCAATTTGAATTCTTAAACAAACAAAAAAATGAAAGAACACTGGTAAGGTAACTTCATAATCAGGTAAACCAGTATAAATGTATATTTTCTTATTTCTTTGCATGAACTATTTTTTAAAATTGCATAGATAACCTTAATGCTGGGTTTATCAAATATAGATATGACGTGTATGTATAATATAACTGCCAATAAAATCACCCAGAAGGCGAAAAAAGCTATAGCAGGAGAGATGGTAAATCAGTGCCCGTGATCATGCGTGATTGTTCAGCGATGTTAATGGACGTCACATATAAACACCAACAGCGTCAGGAAGAGGGAGCAAAGCTGCCTGGGAGCAGTGCCTCTGTGTGCTTCTGCAGAGAAGCGAGTGCAAATCTGAAGCTGATTCTGATAAACGAAGGTGCATATTGTGAACCCCAGAGAAACCACTCAGAGAAAATAACCTCAAAAGTATAGGGAAATAATCACTAGGTACAATGGTACATTCGAAGATACTCACTTAATGAAGAAGTAAGCAGTGCAGGAGGAACGGATGAGATGCAGAAAACAAAAACTAAAACAGCAGGTGTAAATCGGACTATAATAATAATAGAACTAAATGTGAATGGATTAAGCAATCCAAACAAAAGCTGACATTTGTCAGCAGGATTTACCAAAGTGAGCCACTTACATGCTGTCTGTAAGATGCATGCTTTACATGAAAAGAGAAAGCTAGATTGAAAATGAACGGATAGAAAAAGTTACAAAAAAGACCAGTGTCTCCATGTAGTAAAGGAGATTGCAGATTATAACATGCATAACAGTTCACTGTTGACCTGGGCAAGAGAGACCTCTACCTCTAAGAATATTATTATTCTTTTTAATGTCATAGAACTACAGGGTTACAAATGTTTAGGTTACATGGATTGCTTTTGTGCTGCTTGAGACAAAGTTATAGATGTGCCCATCACCCAAACAGTGTTCACTATACCCTCCAGGCTCACCACCATCCCCTGCTCCCCCACCTGCCTGACTTTGTGAGCACCATTCAGTTACTTCCAGTTTAATAGTGAGGAGTGCATGTGATGTGTTGTTTTTTTTTTTTTTTCCTATTCTTGTGATATTTCACTAAGAGTCATGGTCACCAGTTCCATCCAAATTGATACAAAAGGAATTTATTTTTAATGTCAAGTAGAAAGCCCTGGTACACACATATGACGTTTTGTTAACCCACTCATGAATGGGTGGCCCAGAGTGAAAGCCCACCCTTTAGAGGTTCCAGATTCCGCAAACAACAAAAAATAACAAACCAAAAATTGGCAAACATATGGGTACCTCTGTCAGAATACAGTCCTCAGCATCTGCCTTGAGACTATATAATCCAGGCCCAGGGAAACACTTTTCTACATTTCTTGCCTAGGATGCTGAAAACAGCAGGTCTCCGAGAGTAAAGGGGATAAAGGGATGTGCTGAGGCCTGGCTAACATCAGAGACAGGCACAGCCACAGAGGAAGTGTTCAGACAATCAGAAAGTAAATGCACAAATTAATTTTCTCTCAGAAAACGTGATGACCACAAGTCCTTGGATAACAAAATACTGTTTCCCAGGAATGCCAGGGATCCATTGTCTTGCTTCTCTCTGGGTTTTAATTTGTGCTTCCTGAAGTATTCATAAATTTTTACATTATTGGTAACAGTTGCACTTTTTTGTTTGTTTTTCAATTTTTTTTATTAAATCATGACTGTGTACATTAATGCGTTTATGGGATACAGTGTGCTTATTTATATAGCAGTTGCATTTTTGTGAGGAACATTTACAATATTAAACTATTCCAATCACGTTTACACACATGTATAAAGGCACATACATAATCAAAACACGTTTGCATAAACATGTGTGCACAATTCTTCACAACTAGATAGATATTGAATGCATGAATTTTAAGAATTTCAAATAACTATCAGACGGGAAAAATAATGCCTATTTATCTACTTTTACTTAATATGTTATTATAAACATTATCTTTTACAACATAATATCTAACCCTTATTTTTGGACATTTATGCTAGCAGTTTTCACTTCTCTAATCAGAGTTGAAATAAACATCATTACGCTCAAAACTGCAAACATTAATAACATAATTTTTTCAAAATTGCTTGCTAATTTAATAGGAATGCAAATTGTTAGCATAGACTGCATTATAGTGATTAGAAAGTATTTTAGTTTAATAAGTTTAATAAACATTTGAATAATACAGTCATAATTAGAGCATCTCATGGATAGAATTCTATTTCCTTTTTTGGACACCTTAGATAAATAACCAGATTTCATTCGCCACAGAAAAAACTATGAACATCAGACAATCTAAGTATATCTCAGAAAACGTCTACAACTTGAATCTTTTGAAAGAGATGCCCCACACACTTTGACAAAATATATAAGCATGCATTTGTATTTATTTTTTTGTGAATCCTTATTATAATACATATATTTGATGATGCATTTGAGTAGTCATTCATACCACAAAAATATGCCTTGTGACTTGGAGGATTTCTCCCATTTGAAGTCTTTATAGTTCAAAGAGAAACGTCATCCTTTGGGTAAATATTTATTTATAAAAGGAAGCCAACAGCAACAAAATTTCCTTCCTACTATTTCTTTTGAAAATCAAGTTTACTTTAAGTGAAAACATGGTCAATATTCAATAATAGGGAACAGAACTGAAATTACTGAATAAAAACTATTTAATACCAGATAACAGAAGAGTCAGTCAAAGGAAAGCTCATCTTAAACCACTTATAGCTTAACAATCTTCTATTTATAAAGGCTTTTATGTGATATTTGGTTCTCTGGGTAATTCCTCCTAACACATGTGTTTGTGGGTTTTTTTTCGGGGGGGGGGGGGGAATTGCAGTTTTTGGCCAGGGCTGGGTTTGAACCTGCCACATCCAGCATATGGGGCCAGCGCCCTACTCTTTTGAGCCACAGGCGCCGCCCAAGTTTGTATTATTTTGAACGAAATTATTTAGTAAAAAATATATATTGTCCAATTCATTAGTGAGGCTTTAAACTTCATTTACACAATAATCGCTTTGCCAAATTGGCCAATATTTTACCTACAGTTATATTTTTATAGGACAACATTAATACTTATTTCCTTTTACACCATACTAAGTAGAATTACTAAGCACTTACCAGGAGTTTCAAACTGGAGTGTATATGAAAATGGACTTCATTAAGTGAATTTTTTGCAAAAACCTGCCAACTCAGAGGTCACGTGGTTTAAATGTTTATATACTAATGTGACACTCATTGCCCAGACCTAAGCACCATCAATATGCAGAAATGGTGCACAGTAGACAAAATAAGAAGTTGCTTTCCCTCATATCCCCACAGTATTCTTAATGACATTTTGTCTTCAAATATCCTTCCCTCACCCCGAGCCTGTACCACACACTGAGCAATCCCACAGCTAAATGAAACTCTAGAAGATCACTAAAGTAAACTTCCACTTGTCAGAGCATGTGGTAGCTTTTAGCCTCTTCTTGGGCTATTTCAAAATAAATGCTGGTGGTGATTCGAGTTCAAGTAAGGCATTGCCTGAGGCCACGAATGAGAAGAATCAGGCATCAGTAAATTCCCATAGGCTATGACTTCACTCAGGGAGCCGGAGAACTGGAACCCAAAAGCTAAGATGACAGGCACACTTGCCACAGAGTCATGAGCCAGTGAGACTGCGGGAGTACAACTCGGCAGGAGTCTTAATTTGCATAGGAAAAGCTGGCTGTGAATATTCTGTTCCCAGATGACTTAAATTTTTCTCTGAATCCTAAGCTGTTTCTCTGCAAAAAGACTTCGGTTTCCCAGAACAACTCTAGAAGACAGACAGTTGTTCCCAAGGACAAGAGCCCCTTCCACACTGGCTCCCCTGTGGCCACAGCTGCTTACTAGTCCTGGGCCTCTTTGAGACTTTTATAAACCATAAATTAATTTCAGACTGTGCTATAATCAAAAAAGCAAAATGATTCTAGATTCCCCTCACTCCTGTTAGTAGTGGCTGGCCGAAAATGCCACCACTTCACGGAGAGGGCTCTGGTAGAAAGAAGAGAGAGCTCAGCGAGACTGGGTTCATTGTTTTCATTAAGGAGAATGGCACAAAAAGTCTTTTTTTTTTTTTAAAGAAAACAAAGCATTAATAGAAAAAGTAGTTTTTCAGGAAGTATAATTATCTTTTGATTAACTACATATTGCTGCCTTTAAAGGAAAATGGTCCTTAGGCATCTCTAATCTATATTTTTATAAAGTATGGGTTTTTTTTCTTCTAACAGCAAGGAAGTCATACTACAAAGAACATAGATCTTTTAAAAAAGATGAACACATTAATTTTTAACTTATAAACCAAAAGCAGCTGAAGCATCATCAACTTATCTATTAGAAAGCAAAAGATTACGTCCATCCTGAAATGCTTAGAGTTTCTCCAGAGGTGTGTTCCTCCCTTAGCTAAGAGAAGAAAACCTGTTCAAAGTTTAAATTGCTATTTAAATGTTGTAACAAGTTTGTGTCGTCCGGACTCTCAGCAAGGACAAATGACAGGGACTAGCAGCCCAATGCTGACTAGGTAACACAGTGACTCAACCCAAGCTCCTTGGCCTCAGGTTGAGTTCCCTGTGTGACATGGGAACCATCACACTGGCAGGTGTGAAGACCCAGTAGATCACATTGTCCTGTTGGGAGAATCATGGAGAGGGGGGAAGACAAGAACGCTGAGCTGTCTGTTCTTTCTTCCTTATGTCCACAAACGAATGACTTGCCTGGCAATGAACAGCCCCTGTTTCTTCCTCAGTAAAATGAAGAGGTGGAACAATAACTTGCCCCACCTTGATTCAACTGATGTCAAATGTGACAGTTGTAATAATGAAAAGGTGAATAACACACAATCCCTTTCTCGATTAATTTATTTCTATAGTTATCTTCACAATCCTTTCCAGCTCAATAATTTATTCTGTGGTCCATTTTGGCAGCCAGTCTCTGAGATGGGCAGTGATTCCTGTCACTTGAAATTCACGGCCATGCATAGTCTCGTGCCCCATGGTCCCAGGGTTGGTCTGTGTGACTACAGCAGACAGCAGATAGGACAGTATATCCTATCTGAGGCAAACAGTGTAGTAAAGGATGTTGCTCCTCCTTCTCGCTCCCTCAGAGAGAAGTGACTTGACATTTTGTGAAAAGCTGTATACAAAGTTCCCTGGGACAAGACTCTGAAGCCACTAACAGCCATCAAGGCAACGAGGCCTGAAACAAACAGGGACATGTTCTCTGGAGCGTTTTCTGCAGTGCTAGTCAAGCCTTGAGGGGATACTTAGACTCAGAACCATCAGCTGATCCACTCCCAGATCCTCAGAAACTGTGTGAGGCCATACATTTTGATTTAAGTTGCTAAGTTAGGGATAAATTATCGTGCACCAATAGATAATCACTACATTGGTCCCACTTCAGGATTCTGCTGTGCAATTGAAAGAGCAACAGGGCAGATATCCGAAGAGCTGGGTTCTCTTTTCTGACATGATGTTGGACATGTAATTTGAATTTTTTGAATAATTTTTATAATTTCTTACATGGGCAGTTATATTGCCAAAGGGATACCTAATGGAAAACTGGGTCTTGCTGATTATAAACAAAATGAGACTGTTGTAATTAATGCAAAAAGGAATTGCTCTTTAAGAAAAAGTTGAGAGACTGGACTGGAGCAAAAGAGAGAGATAATGCAGCAAAACTCTATGTGAGTCCAGGAGCGGTGGTGGTGCCATGGTGCGCTACAGTTACTCTGCACCAGCTCACCGAAGATGACTGGTAAACATATTAAAAATTACATTATATAAGCTTATATTTAAGGAAATTATATTCAAATGAAGGTAGTAGTCAACTTCATCAATCCTAAATATTTTACTAAGTTTTACTATTGTCTATACTTTTATACTTATTGATGTCTATTACGTCTGTGTGGTTGACAGCCAACATAATGGTCTGTTATTTTACATCTTTTCCCAATTTTGCCTTTAGTGAATCACCTTGGCAGCTTGAAATCAGCAACAGGTGGGAATACTTACACCATGGAAAGTGGCAAACACTACAAATCAGAGTTTCCCCACCCCTCCCAGAGCCAGTTGTTTTCCATTTTTGAGTATGATTCTAGAGATCCCAGACCAAAGCAATGAGAATGAACAGTCTATTTGTCCCAGAATAGTCAATGAACATCAAATATGCAATTGGTATGGCAATGGAGAAGAGAAAATGTCAGATAAAACTCAGAAAACACAGGAGATGCCCAGCTAGCTCACACACACAAATCAAATGCTGTCTTAGTAGGAACTTGAAGAGGAAACAAGGAATAAGACTTCTGAGAAGAAGATAATTGGTTATAGAATTCAGGAACAATCCCAGTGAAGGGCTAAAGGGCACATTCAGAGATGCCTGAAAAGGGATTATCTGGGGGAAATTCGAAAGTCTCAACCACTGGACATGGCTTAGAGAAACAAACGAGAATTTCAAAAACAAAACAAAACAAAAAACAAACATGATCTAAACCTTAGGACTCAGGCAAGAGAAAATGTTTTTGTTTGTTCATTTTGTTTTGTTTTTCATCTGCACTTACCTCTAGCGGTGTGCTGATAAGTGTTTAACAACTGGTTCTTTGGAAATAGGGAGGTGAGAGGGGAGCACAAACTTGTAGTGTTTGCTGATTTCCGTGGTGTGAAGGCAAACAGGATGAAAAGAAAACTATTCCATATTTTGGCATCACTTCATTCATCCATACCCACCTCTCTGGGCCGTTTCTTCTGTGCATTTTAGCTTACACAAGCAGATGTCTCTACCCCCGTAAGAACTAGTGTTTGTGGTACTGTCTGCAAGATGACAGCCTTATAGCATCAGTTTCTGTAAGAGGAAATTACAAATGTCTTTACTTAAGGACAGCCAATTGTGTAAGACTCTATCAATACAGCGACTATGCATGTGAATAGTCTTGAAGACACTCTACATCATCTGGATAGTTATTTATAAAAACCATAATTTTCCAGTATAATCGCTACAGAAAATAAATATTTCTTCCTCCTCGAGAGGAATCCTGATGGATTAAAGGGCACAGAGTCAGCTAGGTCATGGTTTAAATCTTGGTTCTGTCACTTACTACCTGGGTGACCTTGAGCAAGTTACTAACTTATTTCTGTGCCTCTGTTTCTCTATTTGTAAAGGATGATAATAACTTTACCTAACTCATAAGGATGCTTTGGGGAACCAAAGAGGTAATATCTATGTCATGATTAAACACTTGACTCTAATAAATGCTCAACAAATACTACCTTTCGTTCTCCTCCTTTTCTCTCTCGACCTCCCTCCCAACTTTTATACGCTTTCTTGTCCTTCTCCTAGAAACTCTAGTTCCAATCTCCCTCCCTCTGCCACCCCCTCCTAACTACACTGCCCACTATAAAACCAGCTCTTCATTGGAAACCAGCTCTACATCTTCATTCTCCCTCAAATCTTTGTTTTCTAATTTTGTGAAAATATACATATTCTCCCTCAAATTTAACCTCACACTTTGAAAGCAAAGGGCCGAGCCTGCTGCTGTCTGTGTGGCCGCACAGCACCATACATTACTGTGCATTCCGCACATAATAATTGTTAACGAAAACAATTGGACGTGAAATAACCATTAACATTGCTATAAAATTGTAAAATAGACATTAAAATATCACAAGAGTAATCAAACGAAATACTGTGCAGATTAAAGCATGAATAGAAAATGGTGCATGTGAATCGAAACTTTAGCAGATGGATAAGACAAAACAGTGTATATATACATGAGAAAAGGTAAAAGAAAGACCAAAAAAATTGTATGTCACTTAATATGACAGAAATTAACAGTTGATAATAAGAATTTACAATTATACGTGTAGCAGCTCCAAAGAGTGTCAGATGTTTCTGAGGGTCTGTGATTATTAATTACAGTTTATCACTGTATCACTTCCTATGGCAGAATATTATGCGTAGACCCACAGGTATTTTGTGAACATTTGGAAATGAAAAAATTCAGTGTTACAACTTCTCTGGCAGCAGACAGGTTGCAAAGCAGATATCTTGAACTCTGAGGTCCAACACTTCTGAGCTCCTTGTCTCCTTGGTAATGAAGCAGTTGGAGAGAGTGTCAGGGCGGTGCCTGTAGCTCATCACGTAGGGTGCTGGCCTTATATACCAAAGGTGGTGGGTTCAAACCTGGCCTTGACCGAAATGCAAAACAGAAAAATAGCTGGGCATTGTGGCAGGCGCCTGTGGTCCCAGCTACTTGGGAGGCTGAGGCAAGAGAATCACCTAAGCCCAGGAGTTGGAGGTTGCTGTGAGCTGTGTGATGCCATGGCACTCTACTGAGGGCAATAAAGTGAGACTCTGTCTCTACAAAAAAAAAAAAAGAAAAAGAGTATCAGGCACCCAAGTCAAAGACCTATAAAACAGACAGGTGGATAATTCAGGTGGCTAAAACAAAAACAAAGGATCAGACAGAGGAAATGCTTCACTGCAGGCATGTGTGGAAGTACGGGCCAAGAGCTCAGTCTTACGTGCTTGTAGTAAAGAAAAAAGTCACCAGGAAATGGATAAATAAAGGCAAAGTCACCTCTTAAAAACTATTAAATAAATAGGAGAATTGGATAAAGGAGGTAATTTAGAATACCCTACAAAATTTAGGGGGAAAAAGCAGAAAAATGAATGAGTTTCTGATAGAAGCATTCTTAGGACCCACCCTCAAACAACCTTGGTGGTGATTAGACCCACCTCATCAGCCCCTGTGCATAAGCATGTAAAAACTGAAACTCAAAACCGAGAAAAAACTGATCTATTGCATCTGCCATGCCATGTTCTGTGTGACTTTTTATTCTATTATGTATTTTCAACATTTATTTTTAAAATTACTGTGGACCTTCAGCTAAACATATCATGTGAACATCAATTTTTATTGCCTTGGCCCCACAAAAAAACTCACGAAAATGGCAGTAAAGGAATAAAGGCTCATTAGACCTCTCTAGGCACACCCACATGGCTTTAGAAGACAGAAAAATGCCATGGAGAGGCAATTTAGCAAGGTGGAGGAGGCTGAATAGAGATAACCATAGAAAATTCCCCCAAAGAACCTCGGAGAAGATTAGGACAAAGAGGAGAATGTGGGGAGGGGGAGAGGAGTGGGCGAACAGAGGGAGAGCTGGCACCACAGGAGCCAAGAGGTCCACCCCAGAGTCAGTATTGAAACCCAGATGATCAAAAATCATTTTGTAACAAAGACATTTGCACCAGAATGTTTATTGCAGCCCATTTTGCAATTGCCAAGTCACAGAAGTTGCCCAAGTGCCCATTGACCTATGAATGGATTAACAAATTGTGGTATATGTATACCATGGAATACTATGCAGCCATTAAAAGGATGGGGCCTTTACATCTTTTATGTTTACATGGATGGAATTGAAACATATTCATTTTAGTGAACTATCTCAAGAATGGGGGAAAAAATATCCAATGTACTCAATACTATATGAAACAAATATATAATCACTTACACATTTATACAAATGATAGAACACAAATCTAGTCCAGAAAGAAGGAGGGGGAGAGAGGAAGGAAGGGGGAGGACGGGAGAAAGGAGAGTGTTTGGTGAGACCTCACCCATCGTGCCCACTGCAATGGTACATTTCAAATCTATTAGGAGTGGAGTATCAATGCCTTACCACAACAAATAAGAGAGGTGATGGTTATGTTAACCAGTTTGATGTAGGCATTCCACATTGTATATCAATCAGCACATTGTAGCCCATAAATGCATTAATGTGAACAGTTATGATTTAATTAAAAAATGGAGGAAAAAACCCAGAGGGAGGTTCCACTACCCACCTACCAAAATGACTAAAATGCCAGCGTCTGACAGTGCCGGGTGCTGGTGAGATTGTAAAGCAACTGCAAGGCTAATTATCAGCAATGGACGATATTACCACAGTTAAAAACACAGTCAACACTGCGTATATATTTAACCAAAATTTTTATTATAACAATATTAAGAGGATTGGGGATGAGGAATTTAGGTTTCAAAAAACCAAATCCTCAAGTACAATAACAAACATTAATAATAGTATGGAGGGCTCAGCTCCTGTAGCTCAAGCAGCTAGGGTGCCAGCCATCTACCCCAGAGCTGGTGGGTTTGAATCCAACCCGGGCCTGCCAATGACAACTACAACCAAACATAACTGGGCATTACAGTAGCCTGTAGTCCCAGCGACTTGGGAGGCTGAGGCAAGAGAATCGCTTAAGTCCAAGAGTTTGAGATTGCTGTGAGCTGTGACACCATGGCACTCTAGGCATGACCCCAGGACAATGCAGTGAGACTCTTTCTCAAAAATAAAAATAATAATAATAATAATTATATGGAGACTTTTAAAGTAAAATAGTTGCCTCTGTGAAGTGGGAACCTGAGTGGACTCATGGTGGGGGAGGGGCAGTCAGGGGACTAATGTTTTCCCTTAGAGCCTTTATCATTACTTAACTTGACATTGTGTACACATAGCTTTTCAATTAAACTAATGAATTTAAATGAATAGATTTATTAAAATAAAGAAAAGTCATGGAAATCATGCGCATTCTGTGAGACCTTGCAACGTGGTTCCGGGCTAATTCACTAATGGGAATCTAATACTTCCCTACACTTTCTAGTATAGCAGGTGCGAAGAAAGTGGGCAGAGCCACAGGCAATCTATGGGACACAGAATTCTCACATTCCCACACTCAGGCAGGCCGGTCCCCATGGCCTCTGAAGATGGCTGCTGCCTCACATCACAAGCAGCACCTTCCACCCACCAGAGAGCAGAACTGGTCTCCTTTCTCATCAGATATGGGTCTTGTCACTGACTTCAATGAACAGAATGTAGCAAACGTGACATTGTGCCAGTCTGAGGCCTAGTTTTAAAGAAAATTAGAAGCGCATGCTTTCTTTTCCTTAGAAGCCAGCAATTACACAAGGACCATCATCCCCTGAGGAAGCCCAAGGCAGCGACAGGAAGAAACCAGGCAGAGAGAGAGAGAGGTGCCTGGCTACCTGCCAGGAGGTCCAGGGGTCCCACCAAGGTCAGGGGCAGTAAGTGAGCAAGCCATCCTGGGTGTCTCAGCACCAACAGCCGCCATGCTGCGAAGCAAAACTAGCCTACTGGGCCTTGCTCAGATTTCAGCATTTTAAGAAATAATAGAATTGAGTGCCTCAAGCCAAAAAAACTATCCAAAAACTATATTTGGATAGTTTTTCACTGAGCAATTGATAACTGAAACTGAAATTGATACTGGAATTTACCACAATAGATAACTGACATAGATACAAAAAAAAAATCTACTCTGATCCCAGAATTAGTAAAGTATTTATGTGAGGAGGTAAAAAGACATAAGCATAAAATGTAGCACAACCAATTCAAGACAATTCAAGAAAGACTCTAGATACAGATGTGAGGAGACATACTGAGCAAAATCTGTCAGAAAGATAAAATAATAAATGATAAGATATTTTCCATTACAAGAAATAAAAATTATAAGACAGAAAAAAGAACAGTTTTGAAAGAAAGAAAATTCTTACTTTATTTCTACTAAAATTTCAGACTTAGGAATGAAATAAAATGAACGTTTTCATGACTTAAGACAACAAAAAAGTTTGCCCCAAATATATTTTTTCATAGTACTAAAGCAAGAAGGAATGTATAGAAGTTTTTTGAGTTTAAGGCATTATTGTTAGAATGATACTTTGGGTGAGAAACAGCCTACTAAAGGTAAAAAAATAAAATAAGTCCACAGGAGAAATCAGCTAATCCAGATTTATACCGTTCAGTCTAAAAGGGATTTGCTACCGTCTATGGAGAGTCTCAGCAGAAGATTTAAATGCAGATGCAATTCTGAGAGAGTAGAGATGTAAAAATCGATTATGTGTGTGTGAGAGAGAGAGAAAGAGAGAGACATCGGGAATTAGTAATTCCACACAAATGACCTAAGACAATAAAATATGTGTGGTTATAGTACTGTAAACTCCCCAAGTTGATAAAAGATATGAATTTACATATTAGAAACACAAACTGTGAGAATAATAAATGCAAAGGGTATTGACAAAGACACATTATAATCATATTGTCAAACACCAAGGACAAAAAAAAATCTTTGAAAATAGCAAGACAGAAGAAATTCATCACAATAAAGGTGTCCAAAATAACAGCACGCTTCTCACAAGAAACCACGGAGACCCAGAGGGGACAGTGACATCTTTAAAGCAAGGAAAGAAAAAGAAAAAGAAGGAAGAAGGAATCAGGGAGGGAGGGGCCAGGAGGAGTAAACTGCCATCCAAGAATTCTGTAACGGGCTGAACTACCTTTAGAAGGTGAAAAATAAATTAAGACATTCCCGGATAAAGGCCAGCTAAATAGAGTCCTGAAGGCTAAATAAAAGAACAGTTAGCTGGAACTTGAAGCTGTATGAAAATATTAAGAATTTTAGTAGGCTTGGAGCAGTGGCTCACACCTCAAATCCTAGCACTCTGGGAAGCCAAGGCAGGTGGATTACCTGAGCTCAGGAGTTCAAAACCAGTCTGAGCAACAGCAAGACTCTGTCTCTACTAAAAAGAAAAATTAGCCAGGAGTTGTGGTGAACACCTGTAGTCCCAGCTACTTGGGAGGCTGGGGCAGAGGATAACTTGAGCTCAAGAGTTTGATCTTGCTATGAGCTGTGATGATGCCATAACATTCTTCCCAGGGTGATAGAGTGGGGAAAAAAAGAAAAAGAAGAATTTTTGTAAGGTGACTACATAAATAAATATGAGTACTAATATTACTGCATTTTTGCTTTATCACTTCTCTTCTTATTTTCTGCATAATTCTAAAGAATAATATGTAAAGAATAACTATAATTGTATGTTAATAGGCACATAATGTGTAAAGACATAATTTGTGGCAACAACGTAAGGGGATATAGAGCTATGTAGGAACAAGATTTGTGTACACTATTGAAATGAAGTTGATATCAAACAAACTAGATTGTTATAACTTCAAAACGTCAATTTAAAAACTCATGGTAACCACTCAGAAAAGGAAATGAGGAGATAATAAAAATGGTACACTACAAAAATAGTTAAACGCAAAGAAGTCAATACACGTAATGGAGACATTTAAGTACCAAAAAGTACAAGACATACAGAAGACAGACAGCAAATTTATAGAAGTTCTTTCTTATTAGTAATTTCTTTACATGTAAATGGGTTTAACTGTCCCAGCAAAAGGTAGAGACTGGCAAAATATGAAAAGAGAGAAGGAAGAAAAATGATCCACCCATATTTTGTCTTTAAGATACTCTATAACCAAGGACACAAGTAAGTTAAAAGATAAAGAAAGGAAAGAAGATACTTCAGGGCAGCACCTGTGGCTCAAAAGAGTGGGGTGCTGGCTCCATATGCCGGAGGTGGCGGGTTCAATCCCAGCCCCAGCCAAAAACAGAAAAAAAAAAGAAAAAAAGATACTTCATGCAAACAATAACCAGAAGAGAGACAAGGTGACTATTCGAGTAACAGACAAATTAGACTTTAAGTCAAAAACTGCTATAAGAGGAAAAGAACAAAACTACATAGCAATAAAACATCAAATCCTCAAGAAGTAATGACAATTATGAAGATAAGAGGCCTGACAAATAAGTTCACAAACTCATCCTAGAAAAAGTGCTACATGCCTCATTGATGATTCCACTATGGTCACCTTCCAAACACTCCTCTTGGGATAAGGGGATATGATAAGATATTTTCTATTGGAAGAAGTAAAAATTATAAGGCAGAAAAAAGAACAGCGTTGGAAGAAAGAAAGCTTCCTTATCTTGGGAAGCTGTGCACTGATGCCAGAACCTAGTCCACCTTCCAAAATTATCTTAGAGCTCTTTTTCTAGAATGCCTATCAGAGTTGCTGTGTAAGAAGTCTGACAATTAAATCTGCAAACTTGCCACCGTGAGCTTACACTAGCAGCAATGCCAAACAACTCAGCAAGGTTCCATGACTGTGGTGTCTCAGCATCTCAGGCTGCACTTGTCGATGGGTGGTGGTGTCTTACTGAGGGGCATTCATCGTTGTTCCTGCATGGTTTTGTGTGCTGTACGATCACATCTCAGATGGCGATTCCAGAAATAGCATTCCGAATTGCTTTGAAGGGTGCGGTAGGCTTTGGTGTGAGGGCACAGCTTCCCAAGGGGAGCGCTTGGAATTGACCATAGTGATGTTCAGCAGTGAAGGGTGTAGCAGTGAGGGGTGAGTTCATGAACTTGTTAGCTCTCGTATGTGGACAAAATAATAGAACTTCCGACTATGTAAAGCAAATAGCCACAGAACTGAAGGAAGAAATAGACATTCTGCTAATAATTTGAGACTTCAAGACCCCACTTTTAACATGAATAAACATAGGTAGAAAGTCAGTAAAGAAATAGAGAATCTTAACAAGTAGACAGAATAGACATATCAGAACATTACTCAGAAACAGAAAAATACACGTCGTTCTCAAGTGCACATGGGATATTCTCCAGGAAAAATTATATTTGGTCACAAAAGAATTCTTAATAATTTTAAAAGGAATAAAATTATACAAAATATCTTTCATGAACCATAATGGAATAAAGTTAAAATGCAAGAACAGAAGAAAAACTAGAATTTTCACAAATATGGACAAATCGAGCAACCAATGAAGCAAGAAGTGTCATTAGAAACTACTTAAATGAAAACAGAAATATAACATACCCAAACTCATACACAGTATTAAGTGGGAATTTTAGAGCAGTAAATTCCTGCATTAAAAAGGAAGAAAGGCACAATGTACTTCATATACAACCAGAAATATTTAGATCGTACTGTTACAGATAGCCTTCATGGCATTTTCTTGATCTCTATATAAAGACATTGATACTCTACATTTAATAAGTTTCACCAGTACCCTGCTAAGATGCACTGTAGGTGTGATCCCACTAATTGCCCTCCCTCCACCCATACTCCCCCTTCCCCTCCCCTCCCTATCCCTTTTCCTTGTAGTTTGAGGTTGCTGTGGGCTAGCCTAACACCATCGCACACTTGCCTTGGGCAACAGAGTGATACTCTGTCTCTAAATGAATGAATTAATGAATCAATCAATCAATCAATCAATCAATTTCTTGGCCTCCTAGGGAAAAAAAAGAAGAAAGATCTCAAATCAGTAGCGA